>VXAY01006448.1:248-28809 GCA_013399855.1 Oxyruncus cristatus
TCGGGAGCGGGGGGAGACTGAGAAGAAAGGCGCGGTGTCAGCGCTCCCTCCGCGGGGGCGCCTCGAGAGCGCGTTACCGGCCGGCACGGGCGGGAGGGCTCGGCCGCCTGAGGGGAGTGAGAGGCGGTGGTGTGTGTGAGGGACACCAGGGACCGGTGGGTGTGAGAGGCACCAGGTGATGTGAGGGACACCGGGGGCCGGCGATGTGTGGGATCGGTGGTGTGTGTGAGGGACACCAGGGACCGGTGGGTGTGAGAGGCACCAGGTGATGTGAGGGACACCGGGGGCCGGCGATGTGTGGGATCGGTGGTGTGTGTGAGGGACACCAGGGATCGGCGGTGTGAGGGATATCGCGGACCTGTGGCTGGTGTGTGAGGGACACCAGGGAGCGGTGGCTTGAAGAAGCGGCCGCCTGAGGGGTACAAGTGATCGCCTGCCCGAGGGGTGTGAGGGACTGAAGGTCCCGGTGCTTCCCCCTCTGCCCCGGCTCCAATCCGAACTCTAAAATATGAGAGAGGCTGTGCCTCGGTGACACGGTCCTCCCCGATGTGTCTGGAAGGGACAGCACATTTCATCCCCCCCCAGCGAGGTGCCTGCGGAGTGTATGTACAGGCGGGTACTAAACCTCGTTAATAGGTGTAAGTGTCTGCAGGGAGGGGAGGGAGGATGGACCAGGCTCTGCTCGGGGGTGCCCAGCAGTGGGACAAGAGGCAACAGGCAGGAACTGATGCACGAAATTTCCACCTAAACATGAGGAAGAACTTCTTTCCTGTGCAGTGACCAAGCACTACAACAGAGACCAGAGAAGCTGTGGAGTCCCCCTCAGTGGAGATACTCCAGAACTGTCTGAATACAATCCTGTGCCGTGTGTTCTGGGATGACCCTGCTTCAGCAGGGAGGTTGGACCAGATTGCCCTCTGTGGTCCCTTCCAACCTGACCCACTGTGATTCTGCAGACAAAAGGTAGCTTTGCTAGTCTGAGCACTGTTGGGCTAGTTTATTCATCAGGATGAAGTACATTTCATAGCCAGGTGGAGGAACCCTCAGTGCTGTGCTGTGCCTTTGCAGAAAGCCGTGGAAGGTGTTTTATGTGGTCACAACTGTCAGAGAGAACTTTACTGTAATCCTCCATAAAGTCCACACTGACATTATATCCAGATTGGATGCAACTCGTGCGAAGGAACGGCAGAAGAATGTAATTTAAAGGAGTTATTAGGAGACAGGAAATATTGTGGAATGTCATTATGTGCTGAGTAAGGTTATCTTAATAATTAAGTAGCAGTTGCTTTAATAACTCAAGTTTTTTTGCACTTGGACTCACAGTGGAAATACAGATGAGCTGTATGTATAAGGAGAGACTCTGATGAATTACACAATCACACTTTTTGTGACTACAGTGAAGATCTTTCAGTTAAATTATAATTAATCGTTTTATCCTCAGATAAATTAATATGAAAAGAGATTTTTTTGAGTGTATTTTTGTACAGGAATATTAAATCAGGAGTGGTAAATACATACTACAGGTAAATCTAGTACCACTTTGTGTGTGTATTGCCTGAACATAGACAGTTGTCCCGTTCTGTTGTGACTTTGCTCACGCTGACTGCTCTGACTAAAATTTTCCACCAGCCTTTTGCTGATCTTCTTGAGGGGAAGTTTTGAGCGAATTTAAGCAACTGTTTTTATGAACCTTGTTTGCAAAAAAACCCCAAATTATGTGGCCATCTTTCGGCTGAAAGGGGATCCGACATCCCTTTCTCTCAGACTTGTGTTTTACCCAGATGCTCTACACTTGGAAATAGCATAAGAACATTTTTTTCACGCGTGGAAAGTCCACCCATCCTGACCGGATTGTGAACGTTTGAAGAACTGTCATTTATGTGTTCTCAGTAGGGACTTGCAGGGAGATGTCACAAATTACAACCTCTGAAGTTTTCAGCTGCTGCAGTGTATGCCAGGCCAGGATTTCTCAGGGATTTTTCCAGCTGGGAGCTCCCCTGACTCTGCTGGAGCCAAGATAACCCCTGGGGACTGGAACTGGGAGTGAGTGTGCCTTGTGCCCTCAGTGCTGCTCTTGCTGATTTCAGCATTTCCCTGTGATCCAGAACAGGATTAAAGTCATAATGAGTTGAGTGGGGTTTTTTTAATACTTAAAGTAACTTATCCTCTAGCACGTATTATCCCTCTTATTTAATATAAAAAGAGGCAGTAGCTTTTAGGAAGTTCCTGAAGTCTTTGTGCTGTACATTTAGTGATAAATGTGAACATTTGTGCCTCCTGTTCCTGCTGTGTAGGTTGCAAGTGCCAGGGTGATGCTCTGCCAGCTGACTCGGATTCAACATCTCACACTGAGAACCCTCTGCACCACCAGAAGCTGGGTATTACTAAGAAATTAGGGCTTATGAGCTCATGTTTTTGTGTGTGTGTGTGTGATGCTAGAGAATACTTGTACACAGAGAATTAAGTAGTTAGTGCTGACCATGCTTTCCTTAGAATTAGTTATGGGCAGGGGGACCTTTGAGTTTAACAGAACAACTTCACATAAAGCCTCGAGCTTTCTTACTGTACTGGAGTTGTTGTGGTTTGAGCTGCAGGAGCTGTGAAGCAGTTACTTTAAAAAAAAAAAAAAAATTAAGTAATTTCCCATTATAGCTTTCAGGGTTTTGAAATTCATTTTATCTGCACAACAGTGATAATAAACAAGTGTAAAGTCAGCCGGGAGAGGAAGGAGGAGCTGGGGAGAGGAAGTTGGGCTGTAACCGGCGCATGGTTTGTCCTGCGCTGGGAGGGGCCACGCTGTGAGTCACACGCTGCCGCTGCAATTATTTCAGCTCTCGTTAAACTTCTGAGCAAGTGAGCTCTTTTGTAATGGGGTCTGTTGCGTTTAATCAACTGAGATCCCCAGAAGGGAAGAAAAGTCTTCAGAAGCAGCAAAATCATTCGTTGCAAGTGGAAACACTGCAATATGCCCTGCTTTAAAAGATGATGTTCTGTGCAGTGGGGGTTTCATTCCCCAAATAGTTATAATTTAATATTAGTCTTTGTACTGTAATATTTCCTTTTTTCCCCACCCTTAATGATAGTATTAAAGACAGCAGTTATTTCAATAGTAAAATAAATTAAAAAATAAGTTTAAAAAATCATCTTTGCTTATTGGCTGCTTTATGTATTATGCTGTTCTGGAACAGTTCAGGCATATTTTAGGGACAAGAAAAGAAAGTGTTGAGCAACTCTTTGACCTCCCTCAGCTCATTCTACCACCACCACCATTTTGCAGCCCACCAAAAACTAGGAAAGCATCAAAATCACCTAGTCCTGATTGTTAAGGGGGGTTTTCCCTCTGATATTTAGTGAAACACCGCATCTTGTGCAAATTCTTTCCATACAATCTGTGATGAAAAGGCCTGAAAAATCCTTTGGGCAAATTATTTCAAAAAAACTGCTGCAAAACTCGTCCTTTGGTAACAATTTGTCTACAATAAAATTGCATTCTTTGGGAAAGGATGAAATATTTTTCCCTTTTTTTTGTGCTGGAGCATTAATCTCCCTATCCCCGGTTTATCCTACCTCAGCACTGAACAGTGTGAGCAATCCTTCGGTTGCAGTTCATTCTCAGCAATGACCACCTTGTAAATCTCATGTAAAACTCAGATAAAATTGCTGCTGTCTCTTCCCTTTTCCAGTATCCTGTACTGTCCTCCCAGTATCTTGCCCGTAATTGGTGATGGCAGAATCACATTTTCTTTGGATCCCTTCCGTGGGAGGAAGATACCTGCATTCCCCGAACCATAACTTTCTCACTTGGCAATTTTTTAGGCTCAACTTTTGTATTATTTCTGCATTTTTCAGATTAAATGTATGACCTCTCCCCCCTCAAATCTTGTTTTTTAAAAGAAACCTTTGTGTAAACACCGTTCTGTTGATAGAAAAGTACCTTATATGGGTATAATTGGCTTTTCTTCCTATCTAAAATATGCCTGTAAAAAGCCACATTATAGGCATAGAAATACGCCCTCAATTAGGGGTTTGTGATTTTGGCTGTACCAGCAAAATTAAAAGTAGTCTGTAGACAAGATTTTATTCTGCATTAGGCCAGTTAAACAAAGAAAAAGTGTAAAGGAATAGGAAAGGAATGACTGTTACAAATATTATTCCATTTGATACCTCAGCATTACCAACAAAATAATAAAGTCCACCTGTAGAAAGAGTACAAGTGTACACATTTGGTGTACATCTCCCCTTCTTCAAATTCTTGATTTCATGTGTCTCTTACTAAAAAAATCATATGAAATATTTCTGGGGATGAAGTTTCTGTAGGTTTTTAAGTTATATGGCCATCAAGCCCTTTGGTCTTGTGCCACCAGGAAGTTTAACATTACAAAGCTTAAGGCAATGGAAGCTGAAGAACTCCTTAGGGAAAGCTGTTTTTAAACTTTTAAACTTTTTGATATTTTGATTTAGGTCACAGCAGTTTGGAGGGTGAGTTACACGCCTTGCAGGTGAGACATTGAGGCCAGGACAAGTATTTTGTCAAACCGTGATTTAATCTTCATTAAGTGTTTCAGGAAGAACCAGGAGAGCTCACAGCCAGCGCACATTCCTGCCCTCTCCCTTACATCCCTTGGCTCTGCAATCCCATGGTTTACTGCTCTGACACGAGCCAGTCCTTCCTTAGGGGTGGAGGAGACACGGGCTGCTCCTTGCAGGAGCAATCCCTGGTTAGACTGGACGGAGAGTGAGATGAAATTGCACCCTTAGCGCTGCGGGTTTGTAAACGAGAGTGAGAAGGACAAGAGGAGCTTTGTGATGTTACTCTGACACGTTTCACTTTGCTGCAAGTCAGGAGGAGCTGTTTTAAGTGTCAGATGGGGAAACGAAGGGTGTGATCTGAATGTGAAAAGTAGCCTCTAATTTCTAAGAGAATTTTTAGTCTGTGTCTGGTTAGAAAAAGATTATAGAAGTGCAAACAATCTTTCTGTGCAGGTTTGGAGCCTTTACATAACAGCTTTTGGGGGTGTGTAGGGGAGTGTGTAAATAAATATATACTATGGGAGAGTGTCTGTGTTGAAAAGGCTGTTGATGGGAGAAGAGACATTTTATAAACTGTTGTCAAACTCCAGTAACAAAACCCTGCATAGAAGCCTTGAGTAGAAGCTTAAGCCAAGTGTGTTTGTTTTGCACCTGGACTTGTGTTGAGTAATCAGATGTTTTTCCTTCCTTGTATGTGGAACAGCACCAGAATTACCAGAGCGATCAGATCCTCCGCAAAGCACTCAACGGAGTGCAACATTCCCACATTTACCTGGGGATACCCCAGGAACTCACTGAGTCTTATAATCCATGTTTCTTTGCTTTCTTAGTGGGGTTTGCCCCCGCCACACTTCCTGTGTGTTTTCCCTGAAGAAACCCCGGTTCAGTCTCCCTTGGTTCCTGTCTCCTCTGCGTGTGTTTCCTCTTCTGTCCTTGTATTCCCGGCTTCCAGCCGCAGTTTCTCACAGCCCTGGCGCCTCCTTGCTGCAAAATCGCATCTCATTAAAGGCTTCAGAACATCGTCTTTCCCACTTCCACCCCCAACACGCTGTTAATGGAGCTTTAGCTGACATCTGTGTCCTTATAATAAAAGTCAGGAGGCAACATCAACATCTTCTCTTAGTTGCTCGTGTGTATTTGCAGGTGTAGCTGTTACACTGAAATCAGTCACACAAATATCTTGCCAGTAAAGTTTCAGTGTTGGTGGCTTCGCTGTTTCTAAAGGTGAAATTCCAGGTGGGTGAAGCTGATGGAACAACCTCCTGACAAAAAATGAGCACTTTTGTGGCTTCTCTTGCTGCAACTCTGATGCTCATCTGCCCTCTCAGTGAGGTATCAACCTCCTATCATACAAAACAGCCAACAGGTATAAAAAGCTGGATTGATTTTGTTTGTTGCTTTGTTTCCTACTTCATTTTTAGGGAGCTGAATCAACTCACTGGGAGGAAAAATGAGCAGCTGAGGTGGTGAAAGGAAAGGTACCATGGGGCTGGGAGGAGGAGGTGTGACAGTAAGGGACACAGGAAAGGAAGGGGAACTACCACCTGAAAGAGAGGTGGATGTTGAAGATAAGAAACTATTGGGCCAAATATTGAACCTTTCCAGTCTTTCCTTGAGTAGAGCTTTCCTGAGCAGAGGTTTCCTTTTTTTTTAACCTGGAAGTAATTTTGAAATAGTAGACGTGTCTTTTTCTATTCTTGTTCAAAATATAAAATAAAAGCAATCTTGTACCAAATACGATACTTAGGTTTCTGAAATTTAGTTTGCTGAGATCAGTAGAGGGCTGTTGAAGGAGGGAATTAGGGGACTGGAGCCTCTCTGACCAGGACAGGCTGAGGGAGCTGGGGCTGTTCAGCCTCCAGAGCAGACACTGAGAGGGTCTGTGGGGTCTGCAGGGTGGGGGCAGAGGATGGACCAGGCTCTGCTCGGGGGGGCCCAGCAATGGCACAGGAGGAACAGGAAGGAACTGATGCCCAGGAAGTTCCACCTGGATGTGAGGAAAAACTTCCTTGCTGTGCAGTGACCGAGCACTGGACAGAGACCAGGTGTGGAGATATTCCAGACCCATCTGGACACAGTCCTGTGCCGTGTGCTCTGGGATGACCCTGCTGGAGCAGGGATGTTGGACTCCATGACCCACTGTGGTCCTTTCCAACCTGACCCATTCTGTGATTCTGTGCAGACACCAAAATCTCTTCTTGGCCTCCTGAAGGGAGGATGCGGGTGCTCCTGCTGCATTTGCTTTTCCTGGGTGTGGAGTCTTACTGTCACTGTTCCTCCTGAGGACCAGCAGCTGCTGTACCATGTGGCACACAAACAGTGGGAGATTTCCTGATACACTCCTGCTGTTTCCTTGATGTCACCCAAACGTCATGGAAGAAAATAAAAAAGATCTTTGTTTCCAGTCAGTAGTGAAGGTGGCTGGAAAACATGGTTGGAAAGAATAGAAGCAGATTACCTGGAGGAATGAGTTTACGTAGTTAATGGCAAAGTAATCTTTAGCTGAGGAGTCCTCAAACACCTGGAATCAGATCTGGTATTACAGGAGACTGCCAGAGTTCTGGATCTACACACTGTGCAGGCACAGCTTTTGTGTGGGGCTGAACAGACAAACACTGGCTTTGGGGACACTGTTGGGAAGAGTTCTTGTCTTCCTGTGGCTGCTCCTATTGCTGCCTCTTCAGTTACGCCAATGCAATTGTTGTGGTTTAATATCAAAATTGACCAGAATTTGAAAATTAATAATCCTGGGGTTTTATTTATTGTCTGATCTGCTGTGTCATACAGGCCTGCAGGTATTTGTGATGGCACAGCTGGAGGAGGAGTGACCTGCAGCGTGCAGGTAGGATGAACAGGAGAGAGCAGGAGTGACTTGGATCAACTTTGTAACTGAAAAGTGTTCATGTAGGGAAATTTTAACACATTGTACATTTACTCAGGTAATCTTTGGATTTTTTTTTTTTCCACATCTAAGCATTTCAGGCTTTTAGATGGTCTGTGTAAATGTCTTTAAATGGTTCTTCAAAACAGTTCTGGTTTTGTTTCTTGGTATCATAGTTTGTTTTATTTTCTGCCTGTTGTGTCTAAAGGCTATTAAGCTGAAAGTCAAGCACTTGAATTAGGAAATACCAGGATTAAAGCTGCCTTTGCAGGATTAATTTGGTCCCCTGCCATTTGTGTGTGTTGCAGCCTTGGTTACTGTTAAAGTGACACAGTTACATTGCACCAAGCCCTCCTTTGCTGCACACAAGAGACAATTGTCTCTTGTCATGTTGTATGTAGTGAATTGAAGGTGTTCTAGGAATAAAAAAGGAGGATGGGGAAGGAACAAACGGTGGGTGACTGTTGGGCTCTGCTTTAGATGTGTAAATTTTCCACCAGTCTCTGTTGGTTACATTGAATTACTGTGCTAGGATGGACAAATGGACACATAGTAATTACATGGTGTTTATTCTGCCGGTCTTACACGAAACACAGGGCCTGGGCAAAGCAGATTAAAGTGAAATATTTGGAAACATTTCGAAGTATGTGACTAATACGCTGTATTTTCACTCTGTCCTCAAGAGGTGGGGTTATGCAGCAACTTGTATTGGGTGTCTCTACACTACTGCTCTAGTTCAAATTCCATAAGCACAGCGGTGATCTGTTACCTCCATAAACCCTCTGCAAGTTGAATCCCAGATGAATCACTCGAGTTTGCAAACTCACCTTCTTCCAGATGAAGCTAAAGGAAAAGATGCCTTCCTGGAACACTCCAAGTGTTAATGGGTGCTCAGACCATGAAAATGGATTAGGGCTGGTCAGACCTCACCACTTTAAATTGTAGTGGCACCCACAAAGGAGAGGGGTAGCAAACCACCATCCTCCACCCTCCTCCACCCTCCCTCCCCCCCAGTATTTTTAAGCAAAACACAGAAAGCAAACCAAGCCAAATTGGTTTCTCAAATTAAGAGTGACTGCACTGCTTTTTTTAGATGGAGGTGGGGGGGGGATTATGCGTTATAACTATAACTATCTGAGGTGAATTAAGGATGAATTAGTGTTTCTGAAATGACACTGCAAGGCACTGAAACACTCGATAAAGACTGATTTGGTGAGGAAGCAGCACTCTGCTTTTGCTATTGCCATGGCACTGTGAAGTCATTTGGGAGTTTCAGATGCAGAAGTGGCAGCTCAGTGCCCAGAGATGCAGCACCCTTTCAGTCATTTCTCAGTAATACCAATTTAGACTTTGATTACTTGCTTGTATCCCTTCATTGTAAGTTTTGCCACCCTCATTTATTAATCACGAGGTTACAGCCTCTTAGTACTGTTTTTTTTTATTTTTATAAACTTTACAGTGTTGCTTGTAAGCTGATGGACAGTGAAACCTTTTCTTTGTGTATGCATTTACATGTATAAATCATAAACTAAAGAGTAATTTCTCAAATCAGCTGTAGAAAGAAGAGAATTGGTTTTAACAGACACATCATTGACTTGTTTTATTCCACCATGAAGGAAGACAGTGTAAAGAGTGTCCACAATAAAAAGAAATTGGGTATTGCTGATTTCTCTGTGTGTGTCCCTGTGCGCAGATGTATAAATTCCAATTTCTGCCCCAGCAGTTCTTGATTTAAACTAACTTAAAGACTGATTCCCTTCTTTTGTTAAGCTTCAGTCAGGAGCAGTATATTGAGTTGTTGAGACATCCTGCAGTACGGAGTGGGCTGTCTTTTGAAGCACATGGAACATGGAGATTTCTGCACTGCAGGTTAATTTGTGCTTATTGTACTCTTGGATGCATCCAGGGCTAGCTGTTCCTCAAATATATGGGTTGTGGGCATAAAGTGCTCTCCTGCTAATGAATAAAATGGGGACTTCAGTTCTCTGATTGCTTTTCAGCTACAACAAAGCAATGCAGGGATACCTCAGTGAAAATTATGGCATTTCTCAGATCCTGCCAGTACAGTTTTAGATGACACATATTTGATTGCTGGAAGTATATAATTAACAGTACTTACTAAGCATAAACAAACGTGATAAATTTAGATTACAGACAATAATCCTGCTTCCTTCTCCCTTCCCAGTATTAATGCCCTTTCCATCATCCTATTAAAAGTGACAGCAAACCCCCCTTAATTTGTTTGGTCAGCAGGAGACTGTCAGGGCTGCTAAAGCTCAGAAAGGTGAGTTGGTATAACTAAGCATATCTGATCCAAAAGTTTATCAGTGCAGTTGTCAAGATAGATCTTCACAAAGCTAAAGCAGAGAGAGAGTGAAATGATTGAACTGTTCCTCCCTGTGTATAGCAGCAAAAGAACAGCCCACCCATCGCATTTGTGGTGTCATATTTCTGGTTTCAGATCAGCCATTAACAGGGTATTTGAAAGTGGTCAGATGAGCTGGTTCTTCCCGTGCCTGTGCATCTGTTGGAACTGACAGTGTTCTTTTCATTCCCATACCTTTCCTCCAAACAAAGCCGTTCCCTTAATCACTGTTTGGTGGTGGTTTGGTCAGTTTACGAAGTAAAGCGGGGATTAGTGTGTTTGCTTTACCTCTTACAGTTCACATAAGGCAACCTACAACTTTTGTTGTTGTTCTTTTTCAGAGACATCAGAATCATGGAGGGGCTCTTGCACTACATAAACCCAGCACATGCCATTTCCCTTCTGAGCACCCTGAACGAGGAGCGTCTCAAGGGACAGCTGTGTGACGTTGTGCTCATAGTGGGAGACCAGAAATTTCGAGCCCATAAGAACGTTCTGGCTGCCAGCAGTGAATACTTCCAGACTCTGTTCACAAACAAGGAGAACGAGTCTCAGTCGGTGTTTCAGCTCGACTTTTGTGAGCCAGATGCTTTTGATAATGTGTTGAACTACATTTATTCTTCGTCCTTGTTCATTGAGAAAGGCAGTCTCGCGGCTGTGCAAGAGCTGGGCTACAGTCTTGGAATATCCTTTCTCACAAACATTGTTTCCAAGAGTCCTCAAGCTCCTTTTCCTTCTTGCCCTATCAAGAAAATACTGTATCAAGATGAAGATGAAAGCAGTTCCCAGAAGAGAAGTGTCATCGTCTGTCAGAACAGAATTGAAGCACAAGCGAAAAGCGTAAATCAAACGCAGCATGATTTAAGCCATACTCCTAAACCTTCTCCCTCTGTGGCGGTCAAAACTAGCAGCAGACCACCAATAACAAAACCAACTGAAACCCTTCACAACTTGTCACTGACTGAAAGGAGGTGGCTGAAAGAAAGTCCTTTGGGCTACACGAAGGTTCACGAAACTTCTGGAACTGTGGAGGATCAGGGCAGGGGTGGTTTGGTGAAA
The DNA here is from genome assembly GCA_013399855.1 of Oxyruncus cristatus. Classification (NCBI taxonomy): domain Eukaryota; kingdom Metazoa; phylum Chordata; class Aves; order Passeriformes; family Cotingidae; genus Oxyruncus; species Oxyruncus cristatus. Next base: position 11,084 of record VXAY01006448.1, read on the forward strand.
AGGAACACGGTGCTGCCTCAGATGCCTTTAGCAGAGAAGGAAATTGCAGGCGACGAGCCAGGAAGCAGTGGTCAGCTTTTGAGAGCAAAGGCTGTGGAGATGTCACTGAAGAGACCACGACCACCAGTCTTGTCTCTGCGTGGGGCATCGGAATCCACGTTTTTGTTGCGAGAGGCGGGAAAAGGAAACGGTCAAGGTGAAGACAGGAATTTGCTGTACTACTCAAAGTTAGGGCTGGTAATCCCATCTAGTGGGTCTGGACCAGAAAACCAAAGTATTGACAGAACTGGGCCCCTTGTAAAAAGTCTTCTGCGGAGGTCACTGTCCATGGACAGCCAGGTTCCTATTTACTCACCTTCCGTGGACCTAAAACCTGCACAGGTATCGTCCTCCTCCTCACCGGGAACCAACGATTCCCAGAAAACATTTAACGTTGTGTCCCAGAAGTCATCCTTGAAAGAGTCATCGGAGAAGTTAGTCCTGGATGAGAAACCACAGGTAATACACCCACATCGCCTTAGGTCTTTCAGTGCCTCTCAGTCCACTGACAGGGAGGTGGCTTCCCCTCTCTCGGAGGTGCGGATAAAAACCGAACCGAGCAGTCCACTCTCAGATCCCGCTGAAATTATAAGAGTTACGGTGGGTGATGCTTCAGCCTCGACAAATAAAGACTTTGCTTTTAAAACCGAGGATGATCACAAGGAAGCGAGCAGAATTCCAGCAAAAAGGAGGTTTCAGGATGATAGAATGCTGCCATTCAAGAAGCTGAAGGCGGATGAGCAGGGTTCTCCTGGCTCAGAAGAGAACTTTGAGGAAGGCTCAAGCCCTCCGCACCTTGATGCTGATTTTCCTGATTCTGATGTCAGTAAAGATGAGTACAGCGAGATGGAAGAAGCAAGACCAAATAAAAAATTTAAATGCAAACACTGCCTTAAAATCTTCAGATCAACAGCAGGTCTTCATCGTCATGTTAACATGTATCATAATCCGGAGAAGCCCTATGCTTGTGACATATGCCACAAGAGATTTCACACCAATTTCAAAGTGTGGACGCACTGCCAGACCCAGCATGGAATTGTGAAGAACCCCTCACCAGCCTCCAGTTCTCATGCCCTCCTGGATGAAAAATTCCAAAGAAAGCTGATCGATATAGTGAGGGAGAGGGAAATCAAAAAAGCTCTGATCGTGAAACTGAGACGTGGCAAGCAGAGCTTTCAGGGCCAGTCTGCTTCACAAGCACAGCAAGTCATCAAGAGGAATTTAAGGTCGAGAACCAAAGGAGCCTATATTTGTACCTACTGTGGGAAAGCTTATCGCTTCCTCTCACAGTTCAAACAGCACATAAAAATGCACCCAGGGGAGAAACCCATTGGAGGGAACAAGGCTCCTAAGCAGAAGGATCAGATTCACATTGAAAGCCCAGTGGAGAACAAGGAGGTTTATCAGTGCCGGCTCTGCAATGCCAAGCTCTCCTCACTCATTGAACAGGGTAATCACGAGCGACTCTGTAGGAACGCCACTGTCTGTCCTTACTGCAGCCTTAGGTTTTCTTCTCCAGAGCTGAAGCATGAGCACGAAAGCAAGTGTGAGTACAAGAAGCTCACTTGCCTTGAGTGCATGCGTACCTTCAAATCATCCTTCAGCATCTGGCGCCATCAGGTTGAGGTTCACAATCAAAACACGATGGCTCCGTCAGAGAACTTTTCCTTACCTCTCATGGATCACAACGGGGAAATAACCACTTCGTCAAGGTTGCCCCCGCAGTCAGAATCCAATAAAATGAACAGCTTTGTTGCTGCAAAGGAGGATGGTGTGTTCAGTGACTCGTCAGAACAAATCAACTTTGATTCGGAAGACTCCTCATGCCTACCTGAGGACTTAAGTGTCTCCAAACAGTTTAAAATCCAAATCAAAGAAGAGCCCGCGGATGACATCGAGGATGAGGTCACCGAGACGAGCAGGGAACCTAAGGAAGTGGTCTCCAAGAAGGATGCCAACCTGTGGCCCTGTGAGAAGTGTGGGAAGATTTTCACCCTGCGCAAGCAGCTGGAGCGTCACCAGGAGCTCCTGTGCTCCGTGAAGCCCTTTATTTGCCACGTGTGCAACAAGGCCTTCCGAACGAATTTCCGACTGTGGAGCCACTTCCAGTCCCACATGTCGCAGGCTGCGGAGGAGGCCACGAACAAGGAGCCTGAGATTTGCCCACCAGCTAACTCCCCATCCCCGCCGCCCTTACCCCCGCCCCCGCCGCTCCCCAAAATCCAGCCTTTGGAGCCGGATAGTCCCACGGGCTTGCCGGAGAGCTCCAGTACTACTGAGAAGTTGTTCGTGCCCCAGGAGTCAGACACGCTGTTCTACCACGCCCCGCCGCTCTCAGCAATCACATTTAAAAGACAATACATGTGCAAACTCTGTCACAGGACTTTCAAGACGGCTTTTAGTCTCTGGAGCCACGAACAGACACACAATTGAGCTTTAACAGAAACCTTACAAAGCTGTGTTCAGGGTCTCACGTGTCTGCCACACAGACTAGGAATTTTCAGAGGATCAAAACAATGATGAAAAAATGTGGAATTTGTGATGCTGCTTGGATTTGAAGATCAGGGGAAGCTAACTTGGTTATTAGGTAGGAAGCAGAGTAATTTAAAATCCTGTGGTCTGGGATCTGATAGTAACAGTATAGATTTTATTACATTTAACACTGAAATGCGATTGCATCCGGATTGTATGCATGGATCTTCATCCTGTGATGTTGGTGTGTGCGTGTGTATTATATATAAAGTTATATATTAAATGAAAGAGCAACAACAATTTGGATTCTAACTGTGAGCTTATAGTAGTGAAATACTGTAACCAACTTCATAAATTTGTTTTCAAAAAGGAAACCAACACACGAGCTCCATATAAATGGTTGCCATGCACTGGCAGTTAGGGAGGAGGTGGATGGAGTGTCTTGCTGTATTGACTTAGGTCTTAGGAACCTTTAGCAATAACAAATAAACCTCAAGTTTGAGTAATCCTTATGTTATTGGATACGAATGTTTGGTATTTTAAGGGAACACAGAATCGTTTTGTTGTTGTATGGAACTTGTGCAAATTAAAATAGAATCTAAAGTCAGCAATATTATTACTAAGATTTTATATAAGAAGTAGCAGCAAGTCTGCTCTCAGCCATTTAATTTTAAGTTTCTAAGGAAAATCAAGAGTGGGGGTACTTTGCTTTATATAATGTCCCAAAGACTAATTTCCTATGGATACTTGGGTAGCTGAAGTCATTGTATAACAGCCATCATAATGCAAATGGTACTGTTTATAACATGAACTGGGGTTGAATGGATGTTAGACAACTTTCATAGCTTTGTTTCCACTATTTGTACAACTGTTTGTAATTCTGACTACAAAGGAATGTATAACTGTTAAATCAACAGGAGAGAGCTCATCGAGGGGCAGGAGATGAGTTGTGTTTCTGAACACAGTAATAAGCTTGGCCATGAGTACAAAGATATGTTTTAACAGAACCTAAAAATGTAAATATTTATATAGACACCTGTATAAATGAAGAAGTATGTATTTGAAATTTGTATTAAGCGTTGCATATCCAGCTCAAAGCAGAGGAGAAAAATCACACTACAATCACTGCATTTTATGAATACAATGCATAGAGTAGTTCTTTCTGCAGCTTTTCTATCATGTGTGATACTGTGTTGCAATTTCCCAATTTGTTGAAAATTGTGGTAGTAATGGGCTGCAGGTATTCCGTGTGGTTCCGTTATTTGACCTCAAATCACAGCTGGAGCGTTTAGTGTAAGTAGGATCATACATATTTACCAGGAACTATAGTAAGGGTCCAAATTTTTCCCTAAGTAAAGGAAATACTTTCCCAGAAGCAGGAGGTGAACTCGCAGTGAGAAATTCTTCTGCTGGAATTCAAACTTGAGGGGGTGGTGATGGATTAGAGTGGACGTAAATGATGCAAACAAGTATTTCTGATCCTGACCAACCTTCCCCCTGCAGGGCTGGGAGAGGGGGGATGTCATTCCACATGCGGAGTCAGAGCCCAGTCTGCTGAAACCAGCCCAGAGTTTGGTCACCAGTTTCAGGGGGAGCCGGAGTGAGGCTTTAATTTTGTGTGTAACCCTGTATGTTACTGTTGTTTCAGTATCCCAAACTCCAAAGTTGGAAGAATTGCAAGCTGACATTTAAGATTCATCAAAATTAAGCACAAATGGAATTCCTAAGAATCTGAGGATGGGCATCCTTAATGAGGCATACACCAGAGCAGATTTTTCCTCAGTGAAAGCTCAAGTGTGCCACCACTTTTTTCCAACAGATTTTTAATTATTTTTCCTGTAATTTAAGTTTAAAAGAATTAGCTCAGGACGGACCCCTGAATTTTTTTTTTCCAGCTACCAAAAAATTTGCAATGTTAGTTTCAAGCCTCTTCTGCTTCATTTTTGACCTAAATTTAAAATTGTTACTAAACACTTCTATTAGTAACATATTGTTCTTTTTTTGCCCTCTTCCAGGCAAATTGTAGCTGAATATGATTGGGATAATTTGCTTGAATATCAGTTAAACTCTTTCAGTGGCATTGCAGTTAAACAAGGTACTTGCTTAATAGTGACATTTCCAGTTACTGACTTTTTTTATTCCACCCAATAAGACTGAATTTCTTTCCTACCAGAAACAATTTCGAACTAAAATGGTTATTGCAACTTAACCTGGCTTAAAAAAAAAAAAAAATCAGAAAAACATAAAGCCCCGCTAAGTATCCTTAAAATATATTTAAGAAATCTGTGCATATAAAATATGAACATGTTTTTGTGAAACGGTTCCTGAGTTTTCCTCAATGGTTCCCCTACACAACAGTCGGAAAGTTTAGCTGTAAAATTCTTTCTAAAGGAAGGTGGCAACGAGCTCAGCTGGGTCAGAGCCATCTCACTTCCAACTGGGACTCTGCTCTGTGGTAGGATGAGAAATTCTACACGCTTTAAATCAAAATCTTGTGCAACATTTTTGCGGAAACCTTGACCTTTTTCCTAGTGTACTAAAAAATCCACGAAATATTTTTGGTCTAAATAGCCTCCTAAGTTTTTCTTCAGTTTTTTGGGGGGTTGTTTTGTTTTGTTTTGGTTTTTTTTTTAATTTTGTTTTCAACTTGGAGCATGTTCTGTGTGGGTTTTTTTAAAAAAAAAATTAGTTCCTGTTGTTTAGTAAAGGAATTCAGGATCTCTAAAATTTAAATATGAGATGTTTATATAGCAGTTCTGGTTTTCTATTAGCTTTTATACAGTATCTTAAAAAGCCCTTGATAGAAGTGTTTATTTTGGAGGATACGGAATAAATATGCTTCCACTTATATAACTTTAATATATGTTTTAAAAGTTAAATTATGGAGAAAAAAAGAAATGTTAGTTGCTTGTTTATAAATAAAGATCTTTTGAAGAGTGTCTAGTTTGGCCACAGCCAAAATAAAAGGCAAATTTATTGATACAAAAGCCTGTCTTCATCATATTTTGTTTAATTTTATAGCTGTGTACTAAGGTGACACAAAGTTAGAGGTCTTGTTAAATATAAAAAGTGTTTTGCTTCTTTTCTTAAAACTTGTGAGAGGAATGTGCAGATGTTTTAATATATAGATTAGAACCTATAATTCTCTTCTTTCTTTGCTATTTTTATAATCTGTCAGATAAATCTCAGCGAACTATCCTGCTTCCGTGGAAGTAGAGGGGAAACTTGTGTTGCGTTTAAGAGGAGCAGGGTTGAGCCATGAAATGTATTTTGGTTTGGGACTTGTTTTTTATTTCCTTTCAGGCACCATGTTGGCAGAGCCTCTGAGCCTATGCTTAAGTCCATTAAGATCAGTCTTAATTTATATTTTTTTTTTAAAGTGCTTAAGTTCTTTGCTGAATTGGGACCACGATCAACCTTGAAAACGAGCAGCGGCAGCAAAATGCCTACAGATTTTGGTTTTTAGAGTCCTGGAACCAAACGTTAAAATGGATTTTCCTCCCCATAAAACCTGCATATAGAACTGGGTGTGGCTTTACAAAAACAAAGGATGTGAACCAGGAATGATACTGTCTTGAGTTTTTGGGGTTCTTTTGGGTAAGGGGGAGAGAAACGCCCTGTGACAGGTAATTAAGGAGATCGTTGGTGAAGTGGGTGACTCCAGAGTTTGTCTGGGGTGTTTCAGAACTGAGATGTTTCCTTATCTCTGACCCCAAACAGCTGTAAGAGGCTTTTCCTGCATTTCCTGTTTAGGCAGGAACATCCAGGAGGGTTTTTTTGCCTGATGTTTGTTTTCCCCCCAAGCGGGACAGGCGGGTTTGCTCTGAAGCTCTACACGGGCTCTGTTTCTGTTCCAAGCTTCCAGTGTTAAAACTAGTTCCTCCCGTGGGATGAGGACAGACTATGCCTAATTTCTTGGCTCTTCACAGTGAGGGTGCAAATATCTGGCATGAGCCTGTAATCTGGCATGTGCCTATACTGTTCAGTGAAATTGTTTACATTTTCCTACCAGAACATTTAATTAAAAATCGAAACAAGCTTAGGGGTTTGGGGTTTTTTTTTTTTTGGTTTTGGGGTTTTTTTTAGTGTTGGTGTTAATGAATCAGTGTTAAAAATCTTTTTCTGTTGTTGCTGAGCACAGCCTGATAGTATTTTTAATGGCATTGATTCTTGGTTATTTAAAATGACTCGTGAAAAACCGTACTGTAACTGCTGCACAGAAAGGGACACTATCAAGAGAAAGGCTGGGTACAGAAAATGGACTTACCTGTGTTAGAAATACTTGACATTAATAAAATTGAAGAATTGAGTCGCAACACTTGAGCTGCTTGGGCATGAAAATGCCTACTCCAGGCATCCTCAGTTGTTGCAGGGATGTCTGGAAAATGTATCTGAATTCTGTGGGTTGAGCTGATTTTTCATGTTGCTTTTTCTCTCACTGTGCCAGAATAAAGGACTCAATCCAATTTTTCCCTTTTTTTCCAGTTTCTCAGCAATACACATTATCTTTCAAAGACACAAGCTTCCCACTACTGCAGCAGCATCTTTAATTCAAATATGTGCGTAAAACCAGAACCAGCTCCCTTTTGCAATGTAAAATGCAAAATACACTTTAAGTACATACTTTAAGGCTTATTCTTGGCAGTGTCCCTTTTTAAAAGGCAGGAAAACGGGATCACTTTTAGTGCTTGGGTACAGGGGAGTAGATTCCTACGGTTTCTAGAAATTGGGACTATCCAATACATTTGCTAGAGAATTTTTCCAGTTAGTTACACAAAATCACTTGTCATTTTAAAGGATTATAGAGGTCAGACAAAGGATGCTGGGTTTGTAATCCTGTGTACCTTATACATTCTATATCCGTTCAATACACCAGGATGGGTTTTTACTTTTTTTAGGACTGAGACTTAATAGCTTAAGGTAACTTTTTCTTTAATGTAATGTAAATCCATTGCTGCTTTGTACAACTTTTTCTACCGTGTGTTTTCTTTACTTAGATCTTGACTAAGAACTGTTGGCGTCCAATAAACTTACACTTTGTTTCTTTTGAAATTACTGTGTCTTCTGCTGGAATCTCTTGGCAAAGTGGGATGTTATTGTGCATACCGTTGTGTCTGCGGGGTGGGAAGTTGTGTTTGTTAAAAAGCATCTTTTGTTCTGTTTGTTGGATGTAAATGCTACTTTTACATTGCTAAAATAGTGGCTTTTTGTTTGTTTTAGTAGGTGCCCCACCGAACCTTTTACTGGAAAATGCAAGAAAACCAACTGCTTTAGACAACCGTAAAAACTTGAGCACAGCCCAAATTGTGCTTCCTATGAAATCAGAGATTAAAAGGGGAGTTCGAGGAGGGAACACACATCAACTGAGTGTCTCTTTCCTATAAAACTGGACTGAGACAGATGTTTGGAAAGACATGGTCAGGAATTTTACGGTATTTTGCCGTTCTCTCCTCCAAAGCAGTTTTGCTGCTTGTGTTTCCCTCTTCAAAACACAGTGTGGGAATGTAACGTGTGGATTCCCACGGCGCCGAAAGTGACCTTTTTATCTTTTGGAAGCAGGGTTTACTCAGTTCCCCTCTTCAAAGTAGATAAGACCTGTCTGTCAAAATGCTTAGGCCAGTTTTCTCAGCTTCTTGGACCCCACATCTGCTTCCCTTTGCCACTTTTAACTTGTGCAATTTAGCCAAACCAGTTTCGTTCACATTTGACAGAGGAGACAAGGTCTCCACAGTTAATCTCCCACAAGTTTCGTACAAACCACTGACGGGATATCAAGGAGTGGTCTCGGTGGGAAGGATGAGACTCGCAGCAAGAGGATGTGCTGAGCAGTTCCGTGCCCTTTTCACCCCAGTGCTTGTCACTGTGTGCACTGTCTTGTCAGAGGGAGTGGGGCAATAGGTCAGGTGAAACACAGGGCACAGCTGAAGTACCAGCTCTGCCAACTCTCGGATCAAGGCTGGAAAGGCCACTCCAAGCTCGAGAGGATTCGAAAACGGGGACAAAGGGCTCCTGGCCAGTCCCTCTGTGGAGTATCCCTGCTCCTCCAAAGTTAGGTAGCTGTGGAAAAGGCAAGGAGAGGGTGAACATTTGCTCTCTGACTCATTCACAGAGTCGTAAATCCCGAGAGATTTGGCTCCCTCTTTCTCCTTTCAGCATAAAGAACTCCTCCAGCTCTTCCTGCATCCAGTTAGGATCAACACACAGGCCTGTCTCCATTGCTCCTTCAGAGCAGACAAACTTCTGCTTAAATCCCTCACAGAAAACACCTACAGCCTCTATTTGACACAAAACTCAAGAAGCAAATCAAAATGATAAAAAGATAATGTCATGAGGACTTGCACCTGTTTTCGTGGCTATTTTTATTCTCATTCCAGTTGTCCATTTCTAAGACAGTTGCTCTGCAAACAAATTCAGTCATGTTTACTTACTTTTCTGTTCAGAGGTTTCCACTCATTTTTTTTAATATACAAACACTAATGGGATCATCTTTGCTATCAGACCTCCATGGATAATATTTCTGGAAGGAACAAAGGGCAATGAGCCAGAAGAGGTCAGAGAAAGTATGATGACAGCAGCAAAAGGATGTGAGATACAGAAGAGCCCACGCTGTGCCCCTGCCAGAAACAACAAGAAAAAAAAAAGAAGACTCTGTTTTAAGGTGTCATTTGTGATGAATGTGGCTATTTTGGTTGCCACTTTTTCCTTTCTTCCATAATGAATGAGGTGTTCCTGGGGCAGGACACCTTCTAAACCTTTTTGGCTGACAGAAACTGCATCCATTACTTTTATCATCCATTCCTCTCTGCTATAAAGTCTATGAAACAGTTGAAGGGATGAAAAACTTCCCACATAAGGCTGTTTAATAATATTTCCTCTACAGGCTTGCAGCGGGGGAAGTTTTGGTCCTCTTGCAACAGGCTTTGGAGACTGCACACCCTGAGGGCTTCCCCAGGTGTGCCAACTACAGCTGTGCAGTGTTTGCTGCTGCCTCTTCTTTACCCATCAATCAGCTGAGCAGCCAAATGCCACAAGAAGGAAACCCTGCTTTGTTAGCTTTGCATCCAGGTCACTTATTTCAGGAAAAATTTGACTGAGCTTAGGAAAGGCACATAAATGAATTTTTTTAAAGCATGAGGGGAAAAAAATATAATGTAAACCCAATAAACTGGCACTCTGAATAAGTCTGGAGGACATTCACAGATATTAAGGTGAGATGTGAAACTGGGTAGTTTTTTAGCAAATACAGGGCTCAAGAAGTGGAGAATCACGTAGAACATTCATTTTATGCACATGATCCTGTAATCTGCTCTGTACCTCTGATGCTGTGTACAGGCATTAGGAGGAGCCAGAAACAAAGGACTGCACCATCCCAGCCACCTGAAGAGCCACACTCAGAAGCACCAGACTGAAGGTGAAGCCCTCTGTCTACATTTATGCGTCTGTGTAAATAAAAATGCATGTGAGTGTGCTTAAATATGTCTTCGTTACATGGAAATCGGTTGGGATAAAATCCCCTGTTAGGCCAAAGGTGTGTCACAACACACTTTGCCCCAAAGGTGTCTTCTTTGTATTTCCTTCACTAAGCAGTGTGGCTTCTGCCTGGCTGACAGCTGGGAGTGGGAGTGAGGTGCATCTCCAGACTCCTGAACCCTTGGCTCCCTGTCGGGAATGCCCAGGAGGAGGCCAGTCTCTCCCAGCCTAAGAAAATGCAGGAGCATTTGTGGTGGTCAGCACCTGTTATGGCAACATAAAGTCAACACACTTGAACATAATGTGACCTCAGGACTGAGGAGTTTAAAGCTTTCTGCCCTTTGCTGGGGCCATGACAAGTGGTATCATCCTTGGATTTGTGTAACCATGTTAGGAGTGAGCCACGTGCTCCAGACTCAAGTGTTTCAGCCATAGCCCAGTACCCTTGGGAATGTGCTCTGGGACTGACAAATCGACACAAAACTGGCACATGCCCTTGGATTTTCTTAGCTGTCTAGCTGAGGTGGAGCATTTTCACTTCTCTCTGAGAGGGTTCTGAGTTTTTCCAAGGTCTTTCTTTCATACCCTTGCTGTTGGTTTCCTACAAAATTTCTTGAAGTGCTGCTGCTCTCAGTCTAAAACTTTAAGGTCTCTTTTACTACTGACTGAGTCCCATCTTCTTTTCTGATGCCCAGCATTCCCAAAGCCAGCTGGTCTTGGTGTCCTCAAACATCTGAGGGGCACACGAGTGTTTTTACCGCATGGGAGAAGCCCACACTCCCGGGAAGACACCATCTCCTGGGCTGGAGCCCAAGGTTTAGGAGAGGCACTAATCTCTCCAGCAGTTCCTTGTCAGGAGATTCTTCAGCTCTAGCTTGGACCTGGGAAGCCTGAACCATTTGGACACGAGTCTGAGCCTAAATTAACCCACAGGCGAGAAAATTCATGAAGCTGGAATGCCCCGTCGTGTCTAGAGTGCCATCCTTGAGGAAAGCGGCTCGGAGTACTGCAGCCTCACAATTCCAGCGTCACCACCTCTGGTGATCCTGGCGCTCTCTGGTGGAGAGAATAGAACTGGTGAAAAGAAAGGGGGGGAGAAAGAAAAAAAAAAGAAAAAAAAGCTCGTCTGTCGTGTTTTCGTTTGTAAAGCTCATGCACTTTACTGAAGTTTGGTAGATATATTTGTGAAGAGTCATCGTCACAGAAAAAAGTAACAGTCTCAAAAATAATTTTTCTTCTTCCACTGCAGAGTCAGATACAGGTAGTAAAAGAAATGCAATTGTCAGCGATTCCAGACAAAATGTCTGTTGTTTGCCTTTGTTCCTTTTGCAAAATCGTGATCACTCAGGAACAGATTAATTACCAGATATTGAATCATGGCATCACTGAATGTTTTGGGTTGGAAGGGACCTTAAAAATCATCCAGTTACAACCCCTCTGCCATGGGCAGGGGCAACTTCCACTATCCCAGGTTGCTCCAAGCACTATCCAGCCAGGCTTTGAACACTTCCAGGGATGGGGCAGCCACAGCTTCTCTGGCGAACCCATTCCAGGGGCCTCACCACCCTCACAGTAAAGAATTTCTTCCTAATATCCAATCTAAACCTTCTTTCTTTGAGTTCGAATTCAGATCTGGGGAGAGGGGAAAGTCTGATCCTACAAGGAAAAGCAAAATTGTTATAATGTGACAAAATTATGACACTTATAAAAGACACGTATAAAATTAATGGGTACAAACACCATGGTGCCATCATTTGTCTGTTTTCTTATGTTCCTTTTCCTTGTGTTCTGGTTTTGGGGTTAAACCACAACCTCTTGATAGGTTGTATTTCTGGTGCATGAATAGCTTCAAAAGAAAGTAAAGTATCCAAGGTGTACCAGCTTGGGTCTGTGGTTCTGATAGAATTTAAACATGGCTTTGCAGCTTTGCTTTATGTCTAAACGCATAATTCAAAGTTATGATTGGTAAAAATGGAACATTGTGACCCATTTGCTTTGAGGCTTAGCCAGTTTGTCAACAATTATATTCATGGGGCATGGTTGTTTCCCCAAGACATTTTTAGGACCGGGACCGTATATTAATATGATTTATAATAACAAAGCTATAAAAGCAATTTTCTGATCTAATGAAAAGCTCAGCTCCTGGCGGCATGTCCTCTTGAGCAATTAAGAGATGTAGGCATTTGGGTAGAGAAGAACTGAATGACCTAAATGAGCTGAAGTTTTTCTACTGTGAGGTCATGGTGGACATGCCACTTTTTCTTTGGTCTTTGGATAGATCAGGTGTCTCCCAGTTTTGGAAGGGAACAGAAAATAAGAGAAGTCAACGTGGAGGTCTAATGATGTCATCATCTCTGAGCTTTTTGTGTATGGAGCAAGACTCCTTCATTAAGAAAATTATGTTCTCTGGAACACAGGAGTTGAGGGGGTTATTCCAGATCAACAGCCGGTCTCCTTGCCCCCATGCCAGCTCCTAGTTATGAAAGCTGGCTTGGTGCCAGACCATCTTCCAAGGAGGCTTCTCTGGGCATCCCACCTGGCCCTTGCTCCATGTCCTTGCACACCCATCACTCTCCTTCTCAGACAGCTGCCACAAAGCCTCAGAAGTATTGGCTCAAAAGAGATGAGATGTGTCACACGTGCTGAGTTTCACCTAAAAATGGGCTACAGAAAACAGACTGCAGAGTGCATATAAGGACAGGAGCACCTTCTGGCTTTAGGACTGTGCCTCTCCTTGCCCTCCTGAGCAAACTTGCCACAGCCAGCCGGTGGAAGGACGTGCCTGTTACCTGTCTCTGGCACAGCAGTGAAAGAGTCCTGGAACACTGGATCCTCACGGATAAAGCTCTGCTGGCCAAAGTACAGTTTTGCCAAACTAAGCATTACTCACACTATTATACTGCCCTGACAAAGCACTTGTTTCAGACTTCATGTTAGACTGCATATGCGGCCTCTTAGGAACCTTCTCTTTCTTTCATGTGTAGAAAATATACTCTGGAGCTCAGAGGCAAAGAATTAGTGGGAAAGGTTTGGGTAGATTTTATCTCTGTGCATTATAATTGTATAAGTGATCATTTAATTGCAGTGATTGAACCGACTCCATAACAGTTTTTTCCCCATTGTTCTGCTCACAGCTTTAAAAATGAAATGGATTAAAACAGCTGTGATTTCATCCTTTTCCCTTTCCTTTACGTTTGTCACATGGGGCTCGGGGTAATCTCAGATTCCAGGTGGTAGATTTGAGTGTATGCCCTGCTGTGTCCCGCCCTGTCACACACATTTACCTGGGTCAAGTCCCAACCACCATTCCACCCACCTGCAACGAAGCTGAAAGTTCAAACCAATAGTCAAGGTCCTAAAATTCTGCCCACCTTCTGTCTGCAGGGTGAAAAAGAGCATCCAGGACAGATGCAGACCCTGGCAGCACTGGTGAACGAGTGAGATGTTTCTTTGTTGCTCGTGTGCCGCAGGCAGCTCTACCAGCAGAACATTCTAGAACTACCCTGACATCAGTCTAGGTGAGAGGAAGCTCCAGGTCTGCAGTTTTCATCCTGCCTTTCCAAAACAGAGTGAAACAGTTCACAAAATTCATACTTCAAAGGACCAAAACAGGACATGTGAGGCAACCACAATAAATGATGCATTTATAACTCTCTTTTTCCACAACCCTTATAAAATGAACTCTATATCAATCTCCCTCACTTTATGTTTCTGACAGATATCTAGATATATCCATATCTGTATATAGATAGATATATATATTACTTGCTAATTAAAAGGAAATCTGGGATTTGGGAAGTACAGAAGTTGTTTAACAAAATTATAGCACCTATCAGGGCCTAGGAGCAAGTCAGACTCACAGCTCCCAGCTTCAAAGTACACAGAATTACGAAAAACTAATTACTTTACTAATCACATCCCCAGAGCTATGCTTTGATGGGTGAGATCCTGAATGCTCAGAGAGGGCTATTCCAAGTTCACAAGGTGCTTGAAAAAGGAAAAGAACTAAATATTAGCTACTACGTATTTTTGTTATCCTTCAAAAATGAAAGTGTTAAGTATTTTTAGTGACAAGATAGCTGATAAAGCTCTGTGAAGGAAAACTGTTCTTAACATCTCAGAGTTATCTTTTAGTCTTTCTTGCCATTTCACATTCACTAATTAGACTCACAAAATTCCTGCCAGTTAAAGAAAACTGTCTGTGTGACAAATGTGGGGAACTGAAACATGGGACAAGCTGAGGGCAGGTTTGTCTGCCACGATGCAGTGCTGTATCAGAAAACCTAAGGAGGAAAGCTGGTACAGCAAAGATACTGGTCTGGATCTTAAAATTAGCCCGGCTAATCAGTCTGGTCTCTCAGCAGGATCACTCAATCTACGTACAGAGCTGTGCTAAAATGGCAAGATGCCTCTGGTTGTTCCACTTTGCTCCCTGGTGTCATGCAGGTGCACTCTAAATTACCTGCCTGGTGTCTGGTCAGTGAGTGGAGTGTGGGCTTTCCCTGTGTCCCAAGCAAATACTCTGACCCCTAAGTAGCCCTTTCTTCTTATATCCTTACAGTAAACCAACTGCAGCAGATAAAACCATGTTCTGGCCCTGTTAAGCTTTACAGATACAAATGTGGACAATGTATTTACAACACAAAATTATCACATTGCTTCTCAGGCAGCAATTTGATCCTCCTCCCAGAGGCTGAGCCCTCATATTCTAAAATACTGTATTAAACGTTGGTGTAATGGCCCTTCAGGAATCCCAGGCTCCAGAGACCAAGGTGAGAGTATGGAGCAAAGAAGATGTACCCTTGGTGAAGGAGGATCAGGTCAGGGAGTACTTAAGTGAATTGGATATGAATAAGTCCACTGGCCCTGATGGGATGCACCACAAGTGCTGAGGGAGATGGAAGATCCCATCTCAAGGCCACTCTCCACCATCTTTGAATGAACTTGGCAACTGGGAGAAGTGCCCAAGGACTGGAGGGAAGCAAACACCACTCCTAACTCCAAGAAAGGCAGAATGGAGGATGCCAGGAGTCAGCCTTGCCTTGATCCCTGAGGAGGTGATGGAGCAGCTAAGCCTGGACACTATTTCCACACCTCTGAGGAACAAGGTGATCAGTCACAATCAGGAGGGTTTCACCAAAGGCAAGTCGTGCTTGACCAAGAGTATAAACTCATACAGTGAAACTGCTGGTTTGGTCAACAAGGGGAGAGCAGTGGACATTGTCTGCTGAGACTTTTGGCGCTGTCTCCCATCAGATCCTTATGGAGAAGCTGATTAAATATGGGCTGGATGAGCAGTGAGGTGGATTGAAAATTGGTTGAAGGGCTGGACCCAGAAGGTGATATCAATGGCACAAAGATTGATAGAGGCCTTTAACTAGTGGTGACCCCAGGGACCAGTACTGGGTTCAATCCTGTTCAACAGCTTCGTTAATGATCTGGATGGTGGTGCTGAGTGTACCTTTGGCAAATTTCCTGATGACACAAAACTGGGAGGCTTGGCTGACACAGCAGGGAGTTGTTGTGCCAATCCAGAGGGATGTGGACAGGCTGGAGAAATGGGCTGACAGTACCTTGCAAAGTTCAGCAAGGGGATCCATGAAGTCCTGAAGTCCCTTCCCAGGGAGGAACAACTCCAGCCACCAGCACAGGCTGGGAGCCAGCTGGCTGGGAAGAAGCTTTGTGGAAAGGACCTGCAGGTCCTGGTCAACTGCAAATTTAAATGAGCCAACAAATGTCCTTCCAGCAAAGAAGGACAATGGCATCCTCAACTGTATTAGGAGGAGTGGTGCCAGCAGGCTGAGGAGAGTAAATCCTTCCCTTCTACTCAGCAGTGGTGAGGCCATACCTGAAATGCTGTGTCTGCACTGGAGAGAGTCCAGTGAAAGGCCACTAAGATGATTAATGGGCTGGAGCATCTCTCATATGAAGAAAGGCTGAGGGAACTGGGGGGGAGAGGCAAGAGAAGTCCCAGGGAGGGGATTTTATCAGTGTATATAAATGTCCAAAGGGAGGGTGAAAAGAGGACAGAGTCAGGCTCTTTTCAGGGGTACCCAAGGGCCACGAACTGAAACACAGGAGGTTCCCTCTGGACAAAAGGAAAACCACCTTTTCACTGTGAGGGTGACCAAGCACTGAAAAAGATTGTTCAGAGAAATTGTAGAATCCAGGGAGATATTCCAAAGCCATCAATCTGGACATGGTCCTGGACAACCGGCTCTGGGTGGCCCTGACTGGAATGGAGGGCTGGACCATCTCACCTCCAGAGGTCCCTTCCATCCACAACCATTCCATGATTCTGCCATGTACTCGCCTCCCTTTTCTTCTTACCTTTGCTTCTAGCCATGAATGTGCTCGAAAATGTCCAGCAAACAAGCATTTGCTGTCTGGTCTGTGAGCCCACATGGCTTCTGCACCTCATCACAGCCTCAATGACTGGTTGCTTTAGCACATGGACTGGGAAAAAAATTCAGGTGAGGTTCTTTGGATGGGAGCTGCCAGGGATAACCATAGACAGAGGAGGCAAAAAAAAAAAAGGCAGTAGAAAAATGAGGACGCAAATAGCGATAAGCTGATAAGGCAGCACTCTGAAAACCAAACAGGAACTTACTGAAAATGAATGTGGCAAAAATAAACAATTCTGGAACTTTTATTTACTATCAAAACACAATTTCCTCTCCTTTGTCGTAAACCTCCTACTGATAACAACAGTCATTCAGCACAGTCTGCAGAAAGTGCTTAGTCCTGAATTGATGTTCCAGGCTGCAGATCACAATGAAATATGGATTTCCTCCTTCCAGTGAGTTTGCCATCCTGAGCAGAGGAGATGAAGAGGCACTGGGAAGAAAAGGGAAGCTCATGTTCACCCTTCTGTAGGAAGCAGGGGCAAAAAACAAATGTCTCGTAATCTCCTTGGCTGTTCCCTCAGCCTGTGAAGGCCGATCCCAGACCCCCAAGCGTTACCCTGACATGTAAAGGGGTGCCTTCATGGAATGCTTGCTTGGTACCGAGGGGAAGTATGGCAATTTCATCCACTGGGATTCATAATTTTGCCACAAACCAGGTGAGTAAACCTCAGCCTCCTGAACACAAAGATTATATGATCTTCCTCTCTGGGGGAGGGAGCCAGGCCCATCTGTAGCCAAGCCATCGTGCCCAAAAGTGACATTAAAAGGGTTATTTGTGTGTGCAAAGATGAGCAGCGCTCTTCACATGGCTTCTCATTTGCAGTTGTTGCTTAGCGTGCAAACGGCATCACTCAGTGACACCGAGGGAGGGGGAAACCTTTTGCTGCACGAAAAACAACAAAAATTATTATATTTGACACCTGTGTCTTCACTCTCCCTACTGAAACTCCCCCTTTTGGCCCATCCTTGGGAGCGCTCTTTTCATCCCGTTCTGCCCGGGTTTTGGTGAGAAGCGCCGGCTCAGGGAACACCCGAACCCGCCCCCTGCCCACCCCAGGGCACCAGGAGCCCACCCAGAGCCGCTCTATCCCCCGGGGCACCAGGCGTCCACTCTGAGGGCACAAGGCATCCATCCCGAACCCCTCTCATTCCCAGGGCACCAGACATCCACCCCGAACCCCCTCTTACACCCGGGGTACCAGGCACCCACCACGGAGCCTCTCTACCCCTCTCTACCTCCGGGCACCAGGAATCCACCCCGAACCCCTCTTATCCCCCCATCACCAGGCTCCCACCCCGAGCCCCTATATCCCAGGGGCATCAGGAGCCCACCCCAAG
>VXAY01006448.1:29481-39763 GCA_013399855.1 Oxyruncus cristatus
GCTCCCGCCGCGCCCGCCCCGCGGGACGAGCTGCTGGACGAGGGCGGCTCGGTGCTGGCCTGGGCGCTGTCGCGGGGCAGCTGGAGGCGGCAGTGGCGCCGGGCCTGGGTGGCCGCGCTGCGGGCCGAGGCGGCGGAGCGGGCGGTGAGTGCCGGGGATGCAGGTGAGGGAGGGATGGGAGAGGGGGGATGCCCGGCCGGGATGCTCCGGGCGGCGCCCCGCGTTCGCCGGGAAGGAGAGGCGCGGCTCCGGGCTGTCCCCGCTCTTAGGGGCGCCGCGATTTGCTCCGGGGGTGAACCAGGGTGCTGCCGGCGTGTTCCTGCCCCTCCGTGTGTTTGTGTAATTACACGTGTGCGTTTGGTGGCTGTTCGGCGGGGGTTTGCGGGAAGGAGCCGGGCAGAGGCACGGGATGGGCGCACGCGTGGGAGCTGGGAAGGATGGGGGGGAAAGGGGAAGCCGTGACCCCCGCAGCCCCTGGCAGGGGTTCGCACCGCCGATAACATTGTTCGGGCGTGGGGAGGAGGAAACAATGGAAACTTCCTGGCCTGGGCCTGCGGCCCGTCCTTCGGCAAATAATTCCCAGAGCTGGGCTTCCCCCGTGTTGCTCAGGCCCTGCTGAACCCGTCTATGTGTGTGTGTGTAGTGTAACCCCAAAGGCTGGCGTCCCTCGGAGCCGCTGGATGGTGGGATGCTCAGGGTTTGGTCAGTTTGCTTTTAACCTGGGCCAGGGAGGATGCACGAAACGTGGCATTCCTTCCCATCCCAACCTGCCCTTCCCGCAAAGGGATCCCAGCGTGGGATCCTGCTCGTTGGTGTGTAAGGTATGCCCGGGTCTAAGAGGAGAGGAGCTTAGGCGAGGCTGTGGCAACCTGATTTCCTTGTCCTGAGGACGGAACCCTTGTCATATCAGTGGAAAATGCTGAGGCTGAACTATCTAGGAAGCAGCATGTCCCCAGGTCTCCAAATTTCCTTTCGTCCCTCTCCCTGGGGGAGACCTCTTAGACCTAGGAGGTTCCGTTCTTCTTGCATCCAGGGAGCAGGCTGGGGAAGAAGGAAGAGTGGGGCAACATGTGTGTATGAAAGATAAGGAATATAAATTAAACACTTTCCAAATACCACCGTGAGTTAGGGCAGTGGGAGGAAAATACTTGGTCCGCCCTTTCAAATTGCATGTTGAGAAAAGCACGGGCTGTGCTGAGAAATGAAGGTTTGCCCTGCACTTGTGGGAGAGAAGAGCCCAGACAGCTCGGGCACAGGTGCTGGGAACTGAAAGTGAACCAGGTACAAGTGGCAGCTTCCCGTCCCTGCGCAGAGACCGAAGCGGCTCTGACAGGGACACGCACACCCTCCCTTGCCCGGGCGAGCAGCTGGAGCGCCGAGTTCCCCGCCTGGCACCGCAGCGTGGCCGTGCTCCCGCTGCCAGGCTCCCAAAACAATGTCAGCGGCACGCAGCTGATGGAATTCCTGCGTGCAAAACAAGGCCGGGTGACGAGGGGAGCGGGGCTGCCGGCTCGGTGCGGGGAGCAGGTGGGGGAATGCAGCGCTGATGCTTCCGAAAGTATGACCTCACTGCCAAAACGCTGCCTTCCCCTCGCCGGCTGTGTGGAGGCTGGGTGGCTGTCAGCACTGCCTGCCGTCTCAGATGGGGAGGGGAAGCCTTCTTTCCTCACCTCTGCCAGATGATATTTGGGGTTTCTTAGTTTTGGCACAGCCCAGTGCAGCCGTATTATTAGGCCAAAGCAAACAGGCCTTTTCGAACTGCAGCACTGATAAATTCGTACTCAAGAGGAGCAGTTTCACTGAACTCTGTTGCTTTGCTGGGCACTGTGCTGTAGTGCACCTTGGTATTCTACTGCAGAGGAAGATGAGTTATGATTAGGCCCGTGGTTATGTCCTAAGTATATGTTTTCAGGCTCTACCCTATATGATGTAGTGAGGTGTCATGCAATTAATACACAGAAGTTTTGACATACATTTGCAATTCCGGGAACTTGACTGGCAGTGCATTTTTTATCACTTGTTTTCAAGCAATGGCTTTGTCACCTAATGACGGTTCTCTTTTTTCTTCTTTCTCAGGATTCTCAGCTGCTCACGTTTGAGGAAGATGACCCAGCAGAACCACTTGAGCTGGCAGTTAAAGAGGTTGTTAGTGTTGTAAAGTCAGCTGAAGAGAAGGTAAACTTTGGATTCGTTGTGTTGCAGTGTACTTTGGGGCCGGAAACTTTTTATGAGCATCAGTGGGAGCTTTATTTTTCAATACTCCTGTACCCTTGACCCGCGTTTGCTGAGGCTGGTAAGAGGCTGCCTCTCTGATAAACCTCTGCATTGATTCACTTCTTTTGCGAGTCGTGAGCAGAAGGTGCTCCAGGGCTTCTACCAAATGAACAATAACTGGGGTTATGCCAAGTTTATACGTACTCCATGAGCTCAGAGAGCAGAGCCCTCTCAAAGACCTCCACAGTCCTTAGGATGGTTCCCCATCCTATTGCCTAAGAGTGGGGTGAGGACTCCACAAAGAAAGAAAGAAAGAAAGAAAGAAAGGGACATTCCTCCTCTGGGACAGGAAAACATCTTTGTCTGCCTCTTGTTGTTTGTGTGGCTGATGACAGGTTTGCTTGTAAGTGGGAGCTTGTAAGTGGATGCCAGTGTAGGGATCACTGGAAGAGGTGCAAAGTCCTGGGGGTGAAGTCTTGGCTGTGCCGAATCCTGTGAGGAGCAAGTGATTTCTTTCTTCCTCTCCCACTGCTCATACTGGGAGGTGTTTTAGTGCCTGTGGAATTAAAATAAGGCAGAATGGGGCTCTTAGAACAGGGTAAAAAATGCATTAAAAGGAAAAAAAGATCCATGTATGCTTATTATTATTCTGCTTTTTTGTGCTAGTGACTGTAAGTGCTACTTACATCCGAGCTTGTGCTCAGCTTTAGGCACCTGCATCAAATTAGCCTGCAGCTTTTCTTTTAGCTTTGCTCTGTTATTTTGCTTTGCTTGTCTGATTTAGATGTTAAGCAGCTCCACTATGATTCCTCTGAAAACTATGCATGCTTATCTGCCTGATACACAACTTAGAGGCACACCCTGACTGGTGGCAGCTGGGGGATTGTGAACTTGTGAAGTTGTTTGTGCACTTGTTTTTTCCCTTTTCATTTGGTGGTTTGTTGTTTGGTTTTTTTTTTTCCCCTCCCAGAAATGGGGCTGGAGAGACTGGATTTAGTGGGGCTGGAGAGGTGGCACAAGTGTTATTCGGTGCTGCTGGAAGACACCACGATGGGGAATTGTAAGGAGAGGGGACTGCTAGGTCTGAAAGGGATGTGCTGTGTAATGTGTGAAGCCAGCACCCCGAGGGAGATCTGCTGCAAATAAAAGCTGGCAAATAACAGCACAAAAAACTGTTGTCTTGCAGGGCAGTGTTTCTAAAACGTTGCTGGAAATTGGGCAGGGCTGCAAATGTGTTTGCATGGGAGATGACCAGGAGGAGGTCTGGGTCTGCTGGCTGCCCTTGGGCAGTGAGAGCATCATCTTCAGGCTGAAACTGGTGCCTGTGTGCCAGAACCAAGGCACAGTGCTGCAGTCCTGGATTCCCCTGAAGTCTTGTCGTACCCAGGGAACGTTCTGCTGCAGTGCTCAGCTAACCTGGGTGTTGTTACCCTCTAGGTTCTGACTGCCACAGCAGGGAGGCAAGTTAGTGCCCACAGGGCTGTGGTGAAGTTTGGGCAGCAGGAAGGAGGAGGTGCTGACCCTGTGGCAGCCTGAATCCAGGGAACTTCTCTGCTCTACCTGTGGCTTTGGAATCCTCCGCCCTCCCTTGTGCAGTCTGTGGTCCTTCTCTCTGACCTTTTATTGAACCATTTGAGCATGTTAATCGAGCTGTTGCACTGCAGACAGCAATCTAATGTGGTTTCAAAGCAGCTTAAATATAAGCACATTTAAAAATTTATTCAACTAAACCAGTTTTGCTTTCATCCTCTGGGTTGTTCTGAACTGTTCCAAAAAAACCATTTCTATAGCCTTGTGCACAGCTGCTGGAAGAATTTCTCAAAATTATTCTTACTCCTTCACTTAAGGTTGCAACCTGAGTATTTATTTGAATTTCAGTGTATAATAACCTTAGAGTGGCAATCTGGTACCTACTTTCCCTTCTCCCTTAGATGCATACCTTTCTCTAAACACCTCAGGAGTTCTCTTATATGATAATTGCCTCTTACATATTCCTCAGGTAATACCAGGCTCCAAAGGTGGGGGGTTTTTTTTGTGGTGTTTTCTTCCCCCCCCCCCTTGCTCTTCAAACTCTCAGTATTTGCATATGAAATTGAAATCTCTCTTTGCAGTTTGTCCAAACCGAAGCTTCTGCTACGTGTTTGTAAGTCCCTGCTGGTGTGACTGGCTCTGGATGCAGTTTGTGACCACGTGCCGTGTGTGTGTCAGTGTTGTAGCATCCCACAGAGCTCTGCACTTGCCTGAGGCATCACCTCACACGAGACTCTTCTTCCTGCACCCTGTTCAGTGTGCTGCTTTACTTGTGGTCTGTGTGGCAGGAGCGTGTGGGTGCCTTGGCTCAGCAGCCAGGGTTTGATTTGTTGCGTGTCGTTTCGAATACAACGTTGACCTCGCATCAGAAGGGTTGTGGCCATCAAAGGAAGCAGAGGATTGCGGGTGAGGGATCAAAATAGCAGTAAACATGGGATGTGCAACGCTCTCGTGCAGCTGTGTGCTGGTAGAGGCCTCTATCAGGTGGGTGGTCCTCTGTCCTCCTGTGTGCTGGGCGGTGGAGCACAGCCAGGTGATGAGCCTGGAAACTCTTGCTTCAAAAAAACACAGCCAGGCAGACTGTAATTATTCTATTACTGCTGTCAGCCCTGTTTGTGACCAGGGCACGGGCTGACCCCTGCAGTCCTTAGGTATGTACCCACTGTCCTGGCCTTGAAGAAGCTGAAAGTGGTAAAACTGCGTGTGCTCCACAGTGAGATGCTGCAGACACGGTTGGAATGCTGCTGCTTCTCAGCTTGGCCAAAGCTGTTGTGGTGGGAACAGAGCTGCTCTGTGGCTGAAGGTTACACCACACTGCTCCTCGATAAAGCCTCTGTTTATGTGTCGCCTTCACTCCCAGTTTTGGGCCGGAGCCTAAATATATAGAATGAAGTGGCCTGTTTTCATTGTGTGGTATTGGTTGTTTTGTTTTAATAAAGTAAACATTAGGAATATTCTTAGCTGTTTCTGCCAGCCTTTCCATTAGTGCAGTCTGTTTCCAGAGGATTTGAACTTCACAACAGCGACTGCGACAAAAAAGGCAACAAAAAGGAAGATTCTCTTACTGGGGACTTGGCACAGAGGGTTTGGATGGAGCAGGCAACCACAGAATTCTCCTTTCTTTTTCTGCTTCATGCTTAAATGGAAAGGGGTAACATTTCTTCAGGCTGCCATTCCTTTAAAGAGTGATAATAAGTTGCTATATTGTCTTTTACCTCCAGTTTTGCTTGAAAAGCTGTCCCAGAGCTTTGCTGCTTTAATGACTGGGTTTTTTTTTTACAAACCTAGGTGAAATTATGGCCCATGCAGCTTTTATCTTCTTTTTTTTTTTAAGTTTCTGTACTAGTATAACCCTTTATCCTTACTGTGTTAACTCTTCTTCCGTGGTTCTTGCTGTCAGTAAACGTATTATGAAGGAATTGTATTTCCTTCCAGCTCTTGTTAAGCTTGGATACGTAAGTTGCTCCTTAAGTCTCCTTTCACAATGTTGTCCTGGTTCATAAGTCTCTCCATTCTCAGCAGCAGCTCCAATTAGATCCATGTGCTTGAACTTGGTGGCTGAAGTGACACCACAGCCCTACAGATGAGGTCTCACCGTGCGAGGAGACAGCTTCTTTTAGTCCCTGAAAGTACTTCCTTGAGGGGTTTTAGGCTCCAATCTGCCTCTCCCGTGGCTGCTTCACACTGTGACTTATTTGTTGCATCCAGGTCTCTCCCCCTGTGGTGTTCTCCCAGTGATAAGGTGTCCTCTGTACGAGTAGTAGTTGTTAATTCTTACACAAACACACACACTACAATATTTTGTATTGCATTTCTCTCCTACGTTTCAAGGTTTTTCAGCTTTCCTGTGTGATGTCCTAGTTTTTCTTTACGTTCCTGCTTCCCAGCTTGCTTTCCTCGGCGTCACACTTCCTTTCAGGTTTCTCCTGAGGGATTTTGGATGTTAACTATGCAATAGGTTTGATGCCTGACAGGCTCCTTTGTAAATTGTTTCCAGCTTTCACCTCCCTGCTCGCTGTCCTCTCCCTATTCAAAAGCACATCCCCATTTCCCCTTAACGTGGGAATGACAGACAAAACAACGCAATGATCCAACACAAAGTACTTCAGAACTGGGTGTCTTGTCCAAGGAGCGCATCAGGGACAAGGGTTTCTTTGCTTCCCTGGAGCTGACACTGGTTTTGGCACTGTCAGGTGGCCTGTCTCGTCTTCCAGTCGCTACTGCAGGGGTGTGTGGGCCTCCTGAAGGCTTGTGCCACATCTGCTGGCTTGGCACAGGGGTCAGGGATGCCTCAGCACCCCCACGCAGGTACATTCTGTCTCTGCGACTGAATTGCTCTCCAAGCTACTGTAGCACAAACTGGCAACCCTCTCCCGGGGTTCATTCATTGTCTCCTGCTGGTCCCAGTGTCTTCAGCTGTGCTGTCCCTCAGGAGGTTTGTCAAGACTTGCGTGTTAGTGAGGCCAAACCAGCAGGTCTGTTTCTGGTGCTTATTTTTTTCCCCCCTTCTGGAGTGTGAGGACTGCTCCCTGTCCTTGCAGTGTTTGATACTCACTGAACTTGGTAGGTGGCTTGAAAATCCTTCCTGTCCCGTTTCCTTGTGCTCCCTGCTTGTTTGTTTTACTCCCTCTCCCCCTTTTCTTCCCACATGCTCGGATTTGTATGTGTCGGTCTCAAAGCAGTGGATAAATTCACATGTTTTATCAGTTTCTGCCTTGTTTCTGTGGCTGACACGGAAACTCCCTCTCCTGCACTCATTCCATCACTCACCCTGCCTTCACCGCGGTGTTTACCATCGGGTTGGAAGACTGACTTGAGGTTGTCTCATTGCATTTGCAGGCAAATGCACTTTGATACCAGCTCCTAAAAATCCACACCTACCCCTGCTTGGGTTAGATATCGCATTTGTCTTCTCTCCTTCACTTGGTCTGTGTCACTTGGTAAAGAGGGGTTGGTGAAGAGGCTGCAGAAACCCCCTCAAGGAGTTTAAGGCATTGGCTCTGGTAAACAGAGAAGATCATGTAATTCTCCTTCTGAACAGCTGAGTGTCGATGACTATCAAAAGGCACAAGTTTCTTACAGGAAAAATTGCCTTATGGTGAAGTTTTAAGCCAAGAACATAAACTGTCTGTGTGGCTGTTGAGAAGATAAGTCTTCCATGCCAAAAAAGAGCCTCCTCTGAGTAGCACTCTGGGAGAAATATGGGAAATCGTGAGGATCCTAAATCTGATCCCTACAGCTGAGATCAAGGCAGCTTTCACTGTGTGGTTGCCTCACGGTGAATACTAATTTTCTTGTGAAAATGTTGAATATTTGTGCTACTTACATACTACTGAGTGACCTCGAGTAACCTGTTCTTTCTGCAAATGAATACCACGTGCTGTAAAACTGATTTCCTTCCAGAAAACAAACCAAAAAAAAAAAAGGTAATTGAGGCCTGTACTTCTGTGGGTTTTTACACAGGCATGTGATGTGGTCAGGGCCTGGGGAAGGTGAAGAGGATCTTCCCCGTCAGGGCTGTCAGAACTTCCTCCCCCCCTGAAGTCACACAGCCCTTCAGCTCAGGGAGGGAACCTGCTGCTGCCCTTGGAGAGGGGAGGGAGGAGTGAAAAAAAGGGAACATGTAATGCACAGTTTTTTGGGGTGCCAGTGCCAAAGCTGAAACCTCCAGGTGAGAGGGCACCACGCGTGAGGAGCAGGGGCAGCACGGTGCTTCTTGAGGTGAAGCAGCTGCTGCTGCTACTTCAGGAAGGAATAAAACCTGAGATTTTGCAGCTCTGTCCAGAGGAACTGCAAAGGCAAAATGTGGAGATGCAGAAGGGGAGCGCAAAGCAAGGGGAAGGGTTTTAATAGCCGTGAGTGCACAAATTTGGACACTTGAGTGTCTCAGAGAAATAGTCTTGCTCCAGCTGTAGTGCTTTTTCAGTCTCCTTTGTTCCTGCACTTGTTTATCTGGAAGAGAATTGTTTTCAGGATAATTGCACTGACAGTTTCAGTGTAAGCAAGTTGTGTCACAGCACCTGCAGCTCGCTGGGGGACAAAGCCCCGTTGGGCCGAGGAGTTTTGCCACCACAGCTCACCCCCATCATGGGCCCGTGTGGTCAGGGATGGAGGGGGGAGGCTGGAGGGTGGTGAGGAGGCAGCAGGAATCACCCTGGCATGGGGGTGATCTCGTGCCAGGAGTCAGCTGAGTATGGGAAGGGATGGCAGAGGGCTGAGGAGGAGCAGGGACACAGCCTTGCAGGCAAAGGTACCTGAGGAGGGGCTGGAAACCCCTTCCATGGGAGATCCCCAAAGCACTTGGCTGGTGATGGGGTGTTTGTGCCAGGGGAGGTGCTGGAGGGGGAAAATACCTTGGTCTTGGTTTCTTTGTTCTGCTACTTTACCTCCTTAGAAGATCTGTCTTGCCCAGATGTAGGACCACAAAAGGGAGCTGGGGGGTGACCCCTCTGGGAGTCCAGAATTAGCTGGTCCCAGCTGCTGGGCAGGGCTTAATTTTTGAAGAACAGTTTCTTACAAAAATGAAAGGTTTTCTAGACTCTAAAACACAAAGTGTTGATGAGCAGGGATGTGCCTTGTAAGTAGGGTGGGGGAGAGACATGAGGAACACAAATGAGGTTGAAGGGCAACTCTCTTCCCATTCAGGTTCCTCTGTTTTCTTATGGATGTCTGTCCTTCCTCTTTCTCCCCCCTGTGGACCAGAAAGGGATGCTTTGCCTGATCCTCCTTTCTCCAGCTCTTCATCTGTGCAGAGAAAATGAATTTGAGGAAGCAGGTTGGATGGGGGCATGGCAGGGAGAGGAACAAGGTACAGAAAGCTTCAGTATTTGTGTGACTGCCCTGGGGAAACTGGCCTTTATGTTTCAGCTCTGGTCTATCAAAGTCATCTACACTTCTAAAGGAATGTCACTTAACAAGGGAAACAGCAGTTCTGGTCTCTTTAATCAACCTCTCACCACTTGTGGCAGGATCTTAAATGGAAACAAAGTCGCTTTCTCTTCGAATTCTAGCCCAGAATTCTACTGCTCTCAGTGTTCTGACCCCTTAATCCATTCTGATCCCAGAACAAAGGGATTCACCTGATATAAAGATACATTATTTTCCATTTACAAACATTGAACCCGCTCCTTTTTCTGACTGGATTAAAAAAATGACACTTCTGTACCTGAAGACCACAGTTATTTTACTAAAAGTGAGGGCAGAAGGGGTGTAAGACTTAGTAGATGTCTTGGCAGAAAATATATTAAACAAGGGCTTTGAAGCTAAAGGTAGGAACATTTTTTAAAAAATTATTTAGCATCTCTTGACAAAGTGTAGAAAGAAGAATGAAAGTTCCACCACCTGCACTGTCTGTTTCCATGCTTTACTTGGAATTAAACATGATTAAGAAATAAGTGGCACATAAACTCTCTGGCCACGCTTTTTTTTCTTTTTTTTTTTTTTTTTTTTTAAAGCATTAATCAACCACATACCTGGCAATCTGGGCTCCTGGACATCCAGAAATTCCAGATGAATGGCTCTGCATCACATGTGCAGCAAGCCCAACTTGTTTTGAATGCACTGAACTTCCTGTGGATGCGTGGATGAAATGTGCATGGGTGATAAACCACTTCATTTAGGACATGCAAGTGTCAGCTGCTTTTGCATCAGGCCCATCGTTTTTGCTCCTCTTCCCTCTAAAAAGAGGGAGGAACCTGTTTATTTTTGAAGTCTTCCAGGAGCCACCAATGTCAGTCCATCACCAATGGAGTGAATCTGTGTTTCAACTCATCCAAAAGTGAAATAAGCAGTTGAGTTCTTTGTTCTTGTTAGCTATTAAAAATGCCTTAAAATCCTTTATGTTTTACCATAATAGCGGGTGTTCATGTTGATTGTGTGGGTTTAATGTCAGAAATCACTTCTGAAGGCATTTAGGCTTTGGGAAAGGGGAGAGGTGGTGAAAACTGATTTGTCCACTTCTAAACTATAACTGGCAGAAGACAAACATGAAAAGGCAAATCTTGTTGCTTGTGGGTGTGGTTGGGATTTTTATTTGTCA
>VXAY01006448.1:39806-72442 GCA_013399855.1 Oxyruncus cristatus
TCTCCTTTGTAATTAAGTCTCTTCCTTAATGGATGTGCTCTGAAACCCTCGATAGTGCTCGGGTCATCCTTAAAACGTACCCTAGAGAGCCCAGGGAGATGAAATATATTTAAGGAGAGGCCGATAAGGATCTTCCAGAAGGAACATGATTCACTTTAAAACCTTCAGCTTCAATGCCAGTGCCCATAAGTGGAGCAGTGAGTGCACAAACACAGTTTAATAGCACCATGCGGGGTTTCCGACAGACAAACCTCGCAGCGAGTTAATTTGTCTGCGCATTGCATTGACCTGATTACCTTTGCCTGAGTCAGTCTAAGGAGGGCTCAGCTGCCCTTTCCAGTGGAGCTGTGGGGACAGTAACCACAGAGGAGGGCCAGTGACAAGCAGATGTCTCCAGCCAGCAGGTCTGGTTGCAAAGTGAACGTATCTCTGGGGTGTAATGAATGTTTTCTGACTTGTATCCCTGGGGGCTTTTCCTGTGCCGCCAGGCGCTGCCTGCACGCTCCAGTTTTGCCTGGCAGCTCCAGCACCCCAGTCAGTTTGCAGGAGGAGAGGGAGGAAAAACTGTCTGGTGTTTGTAAACTCAGTGTGATAACAAGGTAAATTACTGCTCATAAAAGTGAGGGAGTGGACTCAACAAAGTCTGTTGCAGTCCAGTGGCATACAGAGTCTTCCCAGATGTTTAGTTTTGGCACCAAATTTCAGGACCTTTCTTGGTTTGGCCAAAGGCTTGAATAAACTTCTGAAGGCTCCTGTTCCTTCCCATCCCCCTGGGAACTGGAATTACTCAGGCAAAATCCTCTTCTGTGGCAGCAGGGTTATGCCAAAATTTCACATTTGTAGGATACCACTAAACTAAAGATTGTTTGGTAAAACCAGCTGTCATGTGGCAGACTACTTACTTCTGAGCAGAAGAGGAAGAAGAACAAACATCTTTGTCTCCCCTTGTGCAAAATTGCCTCTTTGAGCTTTTAATATCTAGATACATGAAATTGAAAGGAGTCTTTGTCAGGTGAGGCGTTACTTTTTAATTAGGTAATAATACAGAAGAAATTTTTAAGAAACACCGTAATTTGCAGGCATTGAATTTCGTGTGCAGAACTGAACACTTGAACTACATCTTTTTAGAAGAATGTCCAGAAGGAGGTGGGGACATTGAGGAAATTGCTTAGGAATTTCCCACCTGTGGAATTTAGCATGAAGGCCTCCCTTAGTTCCTTTCTAAGACTAACTTGTTCTTCTCTTCCTTTGTTTCCCCTCACCCTTTTAACTTC
Source organism: Oxyruncus cristatus (assembly GCA_013399855.1). NCBI lineage: Eukaryota > Metazoa > Chordata > Aves > Passeriformes > Cotingidae > Oxyruncus > Oxyruncus cristatus. Next base: position 41,081 of record VXAY01006448.1, read on the forward strand.
TTTAGGTGGTTTCTTGCAACGTTGTGGGAGATTCTGTAAGGTTTGTTGTCGCTGTCTCTGACCCTTCGCCCGCAGCTGCCGAACCTCAGCCCTACAGCGTGAGACTGTCTCCACTTCACTTGCAGGTAAAGGGTTCCTCTCACGTCTCTTTGTTTTGTTACATTTCGTCCCGCGGCTGTTTGCAAACTGCATATTCGCTTGTGTTAACTCTGGTAAGACATTTGGTAACGTTACACTTTCCCTCTGGGGCAGGTGGGGAATTCATAAATGATGCCGCCTCTTCAGGCGACTGTGGATAAATAACACGTTGGGTGGAGTAGCTGGATGTATGGGACAATTCCCTTTTTTGACTGGCATGCACTCCTAAAGGTTAAGCACCTTCTGCCTTCTTGGATTGTCACTTTGAAGTTACTCATAACATTCTTCCTTTGTCAAGCCTTAGGATGGGGCTTGGCCTACAATTTCTCTACAGGACACCAGAACACTCTCCAATAACTGCTTTCCTATCCACAGCTCCAGCTCTCCGTGAAAGACAAAGGAGAAGATGTCAAAGTTGAGTGGTTCCTCATTAACACCAATGAAATCAACTTTGAAATCCAGCCAGCAGTGCAGGAGGTCAGTCAGTAAGTTTTATTTGTTGTCATGGTGGAGAAGATGGGTCTCCATCCCTTCGGTCCAAAAGGCAGTGTAAAGCCTCTGCCATGGCTCAGTCACCAAACCCCTCCACCTCTGAAATCTGGGAGCATCTGTAGAGATTACTGGGGCATTAGAGATAGGTCAAGTCTGTATTTGATGGACAAATAACTTTGCAAACATTTTTTGTCCAAATTCAAAAGTGTGAAAAACGTCTGTTCCTAAATACCTTCTCTCAGAGCACTTCTAAAATAATTAAAAAAACCCAATTGCAGGGGTATCCCCATCAAAGCAATTGCAAAGTTGCTCCTTCCTTAATTTAAACTGGTTTTGAAACCTGGCAACGATAGTTCAGAAATAGCTGTGAAAAAATGCAGTTGTTTAAGGAAATGATGGACAATCTAAAACTATTTTGATGCTTTTGGAATTGCACCTTATCTTTGTATATAAACAACTGATTCACTGGGGATTGTTTTATTGGGGCATCCCCTGAAAGAGTTTTCTTCCTGACTGAGATTCTCCTCTGCCTTTGACCCTTCACAATTATATTTTTTTGGCATAAATGTGGTGACTTAAGCCTTTCTTACAACAGAGGGTGAAGACTTGCTTGTGTTTTGTGAGGTTGCTTTTCAGACTGAAGGCCTTGTCATAAAAAAAAGTTAATTGTGGAGCTGCTTCTAAAGACCTGTGCAGAGTGCCCTAATTTATTACCACAGCTTTTGTACACAAATATGTGAAACTCATAACTAAAGACAGATGAGTCTTTTGAGGTGTGCTTTAATGTAGATTTTACTGTGCACACTTAGCAGTGTGAATGACCTTCACGTGCTGGGGTGACATGCTGATTGTCCACATATTGAGCAGTCATTAAATTATTCCTGACAATCACAGATGACTCTACAGTCACTGGACTTCACAAACAGCTTCTTGAGAGGTGCCCAAGCCCAGCGTTGCAGAGTTGCAACTTGTTATGCTTTGCCCACGTTTTTCAAATGAGCCTGTTAAGTTCTTAATAGTTAAGGGCTTTATTTTCCCTTTGAAGTTTCAATTAGCACTCAGGGAAGAGGGGAGGCAATAAACAAAGATCTGGAACCTGTGAGCAACCTACACCTCAGAAATTGCTTCAGCTCCTAAACTTGAGCGTCAGCTTTTGTGTCCTGTTTTTTTTCACTCTTTCGGAAGCAACACCGTGTGTACAGATAAATACCTGTAATTACTTGTGATTAGCTACAGGGTGGTTTTGTCATCACACAAGCTGGGCATAACAACCCATTTTCTGTTGATAATGGCCGGGGGGGAACCTGAGCTGCGTTTGCAAACCCGGCCGACTCGTAGGGCTTGGATTTGCATGGGGTGACTTCATGTGCTGGTGTGCCCCAAGCTGGCTGTGCTGACTGGCTGTACCCCCCTAGCCCATGTCAAAACCCGAAGTGGAAACCTGTTGTCTTCATCATTTTGGGTTGGCAGTTGAGCCGTTGTGGCTTGCCCTGCCGAGGGTGTCGTGGTGGAGCATTACGTTCTGAGTGAGGGTGGCCAAAAATGAGGCTGGGCTGACAGGAGGCTCTTGAACTGATCTCTCTTCCAAGTAACTATGGGAACAGCAGAAAACACCTATGAGTAGAGGTCCAGTGACTGTGTTCGTTGTTGCTTCTTCTAAATAACAAATGTCAGAGAAGGTTGGTGGCAAAGCAAGTGGCAGCTGGAATTTTAGCATTTGATTTGTTCGTCAAGCAGTGTTAAGGTAAAGGCAGGGGAGGGAAATTACCTCCAAAACAGAGAAGATTAACCACAATTCATCTGCTTATTTAAATAACTCAAGTGATGAAATTGCTGAAGCGGAAATTGCTTTAAACAGCCTAATTTACTTAAATCTTTTTTAAAGTAGAGAGGTATTATCTGCAAGTTGCAGAGGTGCCTCTTTCCTTGGCAGTTGTTTGAGGGAGCGTGGTGTGAGTACAGCAGAGTTTCTGTGGGACTGGCCAGTGCTGTTGTATGTTTTGAACCTGTCCTCGGAGGCCAGTTGGGTAGGGAGGCAGTAAAACAGGAATTCTGCACACGGCATTCCTGGGATTTTTATGAAACACCCTAAATGTTTCTGTAAGGCTTGGGTAATTGGGGAAGGGCTGTTACTCCAAATCTGTTTGGCCTCTTGTGTAACCTCACAACAGCAAAGTCTCCCAGTGTGGTATCAGATGGGAAGAGATGGATGAGTCCTCTGTTTTTAGGTCAGATGTTTGTCTCCTACTTCAGTCTTTTCTTTAGAGAAGAAACCTCACTGAGATTTCTCCTGTGCTGCCTTCAGAGCTGTTGGGTGTCAGACTGTCCCTTCTGGGAAAGATTAATTTAAAAATCTGTTCCCTGAGCAGAAGAAAATTCCTGAGGAGCATGCTATGGGAAGCAGGCATTCTCCAGGAGCACAGAAAGGGCAGGGGCAGGTCACTACCTTCATACACCTTAGGATGAATCATGTGAAGCTACGTGTGTAATCAAAATCTGTGGTCTGTTCTGATCCCTCGGAGGTTGTGGTGCTAAGCACGGACAGCCATGAGATTTTTGAATGGTAAAACATACAAGCCAGTCCCCCAGAGCAGCACGGCTACCTGTCCTTGCAGTTCAGTTTTCAGGAAGGTTGAAGACCTCCAGGAGATGCTGTACTATTTTTTTTGTCAGTGCAGCACAGGATTAGTTTCTCCTCAGCTGCTGCAGGCTGGCATAACTCCCATTAAATCTGTGGAATGGTGCCGATCTGCTTATCTGATGACCTGATCTGCTCCCTCTGTGGAGGGCAGAGCAGCACAGAATCTTTAAAACACCCACCATAAGATAAAAGCTGTTGGTGAAACTTCTGGTTTTGTGGCTAATAGTCTTCCTAACTCTCAGAACAGAGACTTTTTTGACTGTTTAATTCTAGTTTTCCTTCAATGCATAATATAGGAATTTAAGTAATTGTTTGCATGATCTCCTGTTAAATTCTGTTGTTGGCAACAGAAACTGTGTCTCTCTCTGACAAAGTTAATGTTTGATAGCTTCGGTGGTTTGGATACACCAAATTTATTTTTGCCTTAAGTTCTTCTGAGTTTTGAGAAGCCTGATTGTTTGTTTCCCCCTAGGGACAGGCAGCAGGGACACGTGCAATACCTGAAACGCTCAGAGACGTCTTGAAGAACCTCTTTAGCTCAGCTTCTCCCTCTGTAGTGTTGAGTGTGAGGCCTGCAGATACAAAGGAGGTTCAGGTAAGTCTTACTCCTACCAAAATCCTTCGAGAAGCGTCCTTCGGCTTAGTGTTTTTGTTACATATTCGTGGCTCACAAATGAGCAAGTTTAACACCGTTGGGTGACCAGAAAAAACTGAAAGGGATTCCTGGAAACAAGGTAGCCTTTGGCAGTGAAGGCCCTGTGGTCACACGGCCCCCGTGGCTCTTTGCCGGCTTTTAGCACCTTGTCTTGTCTCTGCTTCCCTACATCGGTGTGACACGAGTCTGTGGCACTTTCACTTCCACAGTCCCTCTTGTTCTGCTTGCCTTTTGCAGAATGTACAGAACACAAGCCTTCTCCCTCAGGGCACTAGTCCTCCCAAACCTCCAAGGGCTCACGAACTCAAGCTGCTGGTGAAGAACATCGCGGTAAACCCGCCCCATCACCGTGCTGCAGGTAACGCGGCCCGTGGGGTGCTGCTCGTGTTCAGGCAGGGTTGGGTTGGTGGGGTTTTTTTCCCCCTTTTGGGTGAAACAGTTTGGAAGTTCTGGGTTACAACCTTCTCTCGAAAGAAATTGCTTTACTCCGAGAAACAGACTTCATGGAATCACAGAACGGTTTGGGTTGGAAGGGACCTTAAAGATCATCCAGTTCCAACCCGCCTGCCATGGGCAGGGACACCTCCTCCTGGGCCAAGCCCCATCCAACCTGGCCTGGAACACTTCCAGGAGCAGGGCATCCACAGCTTCCCTGGGCAACCTGTGCCAGTGCTGACTTAGTCGTGCTTGTGCAGGTTTTGGTTTGTACTGTTGGCAGTGACATTGGTTTGATTCAGTGTTATCTTATTTTTACAGCTGCTTTTCTTTACTTTTGAGCAATTTGCTGGTATATCTGAAACCCTCCTTCCACATGTGAACTCTTCAAAGGTGATCTTTTGTTGTCAGGATTTCTCCCCCTAAGGAAGTACCTCTGGGGGTAGGAGTGGCAGTACCTCTTGCAAGTGGAGATTGAAGCCAGAAAGGAGGTCACTGCCTAGTGAAGTTACTGTGGTGGGTTTGGAAAGAAGCACCAAGCCTGTCTTACAAGTATTCAGACTTCTCCAGGTGCACTCAGGCCTCCGTTGCTGATTGAGGCACGAGCAGGAACATTTCAGCTTTTGTCAGCACAAATACAAATTTGAGGCTCTGTTATTTACAGTCACTAAGCAGTTCTGTAACAGTCTTTTTAATGGAAGCTTTTGGCTGCTAAATTAGGCAGGGCACAAGTTTTGGATAAATATATCCTACTTGCTGTACTCCTTTTTTCAGTTAGATGTAATAGGTTTCTGCCCTAGACTCTTACATAATGCTGCCTCGCTCATCCTGGTTGGAAGTGATTCCCCTAAAAATTTCTGCAGGCTGTTTTTTTTCTTTTAGAAACAAATTATTTTTAAAGCAATTCTGGAACTCTGTGCTGTGAAATGTCCTTTATAAATAAAACTGTGCTGGAAACTGCAGCCTGGTCTAGTGGCAAGTGTCCCTGCCAATGGCAGGGGGGTTGGAACAAGATGATCTTTAAGATCCCTTCCGACCCAAACCATTCTGTGATTCTGTGATTCTTTATTGCTGTACAATTTTGTAGTGCAAATTAAGCTTTCCAAAAGAGCAGATAGTTTTGACTGCATTTAAAAGTCATGAGGTGAGATACCTTTATGTGCACACAGTGCACAGAACAGAAGATTGACCTTACGAGAAACCTCTCTGCACCTTCCCTGAAAATGAGAGGAAGAGTGGACAGTTACTGTGCTCTATTCTGGGAAGACGGATGTTGGGAGGCAAAATCCCCGTTTGCTGTTGTCAAAGGAGACGGAGGGAATTTTGCTGCTTCCCTGGCAACTCTGGGAGTGTAAACATTTGGAACTGAGGATGAGAAACTTCACAGTGTGGTTTAGCCGGCACACTTGAAATCCAGCGGAAATACTGCACAGGTGGAAAGGTGCTATCTGCTGGGCACAGCTTGCTGCCTTTTAATTATTGTTCCCTTTCCTTCTCCTGGCCTTATCTTGCCATGATTAATTATCCTGTTGGAACTCTGAGACCCCATAAGGGCGTGCAGGATTTCAGGCCGACCTGCATAGGTACATGGCGGGTTGGAGAGGGGCAGTTTGTCTGTCTTGACCATTTATCATCCATGATAATGATCACAGACCATGGATGAGTTTTCATAAACCATGGATGCTAACATGGTTTATAGGAGCTTGTGGCTCTCCTGTTGATGTGTTAGTTCAACAGGTGAATAACCAGTAGCAGAACTGGTCTCTTCTTATGGGCTGTGCCCGCTTTTATCTCCTTGGTTTGTGTATGTAAACAAAGATGACCCTAGATTTTGTACTGTGTGGTCCACAGGGAATCATCTAGGGCAAAAGTGATCTCTGCTGTTAAGGAAGAAGTTGTTGGCTGTTTACCCCAGGGTGCGCAGGGCACAAATGCTGCAGTCCCCTGCTGGGTACGGTCAGTCAGTGGCTCTGGTTGTGGTTTCAGGTGGAGCTGTGCAGTTGTTTCTGCCCTGGGCTGCTGAGCACAGGACAGGCTGCAGGGACATATGGCTGGGTGAGCAGAAACCACCCCAGGTTCATTAACTCAGGCTCAGCTCACTGGGAAAGCAGCTCAGCTACTTACTCCAGGGTCAGCCTGGATCCCAAATAAGCTGTGTGTACACGGTGCTTTGTCTCCTCTAATGACCTTGCCAGGCCCAAGCTGCCTCTGTGCCTGAGACAGGGATGATCCACAGCCCTGAGTCATCAGCAGAGGACAACTGAGAGCTGATGATAGTAAATATAAACCAGTAAATATTCTGGAGAGCTGGAGGCAGCATCTTTTGTTTGCTTTGCACACAGTCAGTACTGAGCTTTTTTTGTCTTTTTCCTTGATATTTTGGTACTCTGGGTCTGAATTTTTTTTCTGAGGCTGTGAAAGCCTGACAAAAGAAGTTGTTTTAAGAGGAACACATCTTGCAAACTATTTCCCCCTTGGAGCAGCAATATGACTACTCTAACATGCCAATTTGCCACACTATCAAATTCCAAGATCAAGGCAGAGATAAGTCTGCAGCAGTACTTTAAAATGCCATGAACTTGTCAAAAACCACAGTCCACAGAGCCATTGTGAATTAGCACTGCTGTCATCAGTCAAGTGTCAGCAGAAAAAGCTTGTTTCCATGTCCAAATAAACCACTGTGACTGTGGTCATTAGGGACTTCGAAAACTTCTGCGTTTCTTAACAGCAGCTGGAAGCAACTTTGCTCCCTCCCTGCCTCACACCCACGCCGCCACCTCCTCACCGTGCTGTCTCCCCGTCCTTTTTGATCTCTTTATGCCTTCCCTTTCTTGTTTCATGCCAGAGTTTAAATTGGGTTGTCAAGTTTCACGCTGTGTAGAGCAGTGCATAAGACACTGGTGATGCAATGTTGACCTTTGCCATTAATGTTGCCGCTGTTTAGTTGCAAACCAAGGGAGGGAATTTATTGTGTGGGAGGGCGAGAAAGTGTTTGCAACAGTCTGTTCTGAAGTGCAGGATGCGATGAAAGGGGTTCTTTGCTTTCTTTTGGGTAAGTGGCCTCTTGCTGATGGAGTATTAATGACTGGGTATTGGTTTTTCTTGCCCTCACAGGCAGCACAGACCTTGTGTGTATAGTTCAGTTGAATGACCCTATGCAGAAGTTTTCCAGCTCTGTAGCCAAAAATGCTGCACATCCCTTTTGGAAGGAAGAGTTTATCTTGTAAGTAACTTCCCTACTGAGAATACTTTTGCAGTAGAGCATCTTTTTTTTCACTTGAACTGTATGAGGGAAGAGTGGCATTTTGGAATACATCCAGTTGGGTGGCCTCAGAGAAATCTGGAGCTGGTGGGGACTTCAGGATATCTAATTACCCTCTGCATGGACATGAGATCAAGTAGGTCTCTAGATCATCCGTGTTAGATATCAGATTCTAGTCAATGACAGCAGTAACAGGCGTAATAAATCACTCTGTGCTTTCATAAGTGCCAAAACAAAGTGTTAGCGAGGGTTTAAAGTCACTTTACTGTGAAAACTGCATTTGAGGGAATGTAATGTCTCTCCATTCCCTCCCCTGAGTGGAAAAAGTAAATGTGCATAAACAATTGGCCATCTGAAAGAATGGTGGCTGGGACTAAAAAAGGGAGTGTAAAACTTAACTAGCTTTTTTTATTCCTGTAGAACAGAAATGGGACTTCTGGGCAGCCCACACGGTGTTCTGTGATTCACACAGCTGCTGTAAATAAGGTCAAAAGGGAGCACTTCTAAAGCTATTTTCACTTTCAAGCAGTAGAGCAAAAATACCTGGTAGCTTCTGTATGTGCGAGTTTAGGAAGGGGGGGAGTCTCTGATGACAGGGTAGGTCAGAGGATGTTCCTTTGGTGGCTTTAAGCATATGCACAGTCAGGCAAGGGAATTGTGTAGAGGTGCTGCCATACAACATACTGCAGACACTGCTTTCTTATTTTTTCTACCAGATTATTAAGGTGAGAGGCACTTCACGTGCAGTGGAGTCTCTCCGGTTCTTTCTGTGGCTTCCCTCTTCAATCTCAGTTCCATTCGTCTTTGCATATATATATATATATATAAAATATATGTATTTCAGAGAGTAACGCTGCATGGTTCTGTGTGACGTTTTTCTTCACTGTCTAGTCACAGCCTGGCATCCACTGGATCTGTTCCTTCTCTTGCAAAGCAGAGATTTAGTTACAAGGAACTAAACCTGCGTGCCTGTCTGCGCTCTCTTCCTCGAGGAGGGACGTGCTCCTCCTCACCTTTGATCAGTCAGCACAAGTTGTGCAGGGCTTGGAGAACACCCCTCTGCACGTGCAGGGGATGGAGATGATCAGAAGTCTAATTACAGTTAGCAAAGAAACAGTGTTGTTGTAGAACAACACCGGAAGGCCTCCACCTTTTTGTGTGGCCTGACGGAGGTGTGTGCACCTGGTTCCTGCTGTTCAGTGGAAAACCAGCCAGGAAGCTTTATCCCTTCCACCAACAATTTGTAAGGCCTGATTTTAGTTATGAGCAGCTACAGCTGTTGAGGAAAGCTGCAGATCAGACAACCTTCTTCTGTGACACTGTGCTGTGTTGCCACCCGAGACCTAAAGGATTAACATGATGTGATTTCTTCTCCACGGTGAGAAGGGGAGAATTGCCCTTGTGTAGCAACTTTCTCTTCTGGAGTCCCACAAAGTGCCTCAGCCATCAGTGGGTCTGTGAATCACTTCAGCCATCTGTTGGTGGAACAGCACCCGTGCTCGATGCTGCAGAGCAGGCAGGTTCCCAGCAGCTTTGGGCAGGAAGTTTGTAAGAATAATACTCTTTCCAACTAAAAGTGCAGACAGCGGGCAGGCAGGATGTGATTAACTTGGCTGGAATTTGGCCTTGACACTAGGGATAATGCTGGGGTTTCCACACTGCTTTTCAGAAGTGCATGAGGTAAGCCTGGGGACTTTTACAGATGAGTGATTAGGATTTTGGCAGGATTTTTTCTGAACTTCATTCAAGTTCATGGACACACACCTCTGCCCTTTTCTTTCTTCACAGCCAAAAATATCCAGCACTCTGAGGACCGGTGTAGTGAACACCATCTCAGGCTGTGCTTTAGCTTTGTGGCAAAAGCAGCAACAGTACCACCAAAGGGCTTCCTTTCAGGTTTTGGAGGCGCAGGAGAGGGTGGTAGTGGCAGGGAAAAACTTAAAATGTGCTGCACAGGTGGTGTCACACACCTAATGGAGGTGGGATGTTTGCAACCAATGGAGACAGAGCAAAATAAAATACATATAAGCCCTTAAAATTTTTGGCAGAACCACCCACTGAGAAGGTGATAAAACAAAGTTTTACTGGAGAGTTCCTCAGTTGGTAGCCAGGTTGCTTCACTGTCTCAGTTAGAGGAAAGGTTTTGTACCTGTTGTCTGGTCCATCTTGTGAGGTACCACACGTGCCAGTAATTCTGTGAATAGTTCACGCTGGTTCTGTCGCACAGAAGTCAATTCTTGCAGCATCCTTGAGCCTTGTTTTGGAAAAGTGATACTGGCTCTTCTCACTTAAAACTGTAATTACTTTTATTTTCTTGCATCCATCCTGTTTTTGCGGGACACTTTCCTGCTTTGTCAAGGAGACCCCACAGCTTTGAATGGGTTCTCGAAAGAACCTGTTCCTGCATCTTGACCTACAAATTTGATCCTTCGGGGAGAGGGGGGTGGAAAAAAAGCTTCTTAGTGCTGTGCTGTAATTGTCAGACCAGGGACCAACATCAGCTTGGAGGGCAGTGTTTGTCAGCTGCTGGGGAGAAGAGGAGCCTCTGAAATTTTAGGAAACTGAACCTGTGTCACCGTGGTGGAGGGAACCGGGCCATGGTTTTCTGACTGTGATCCCTTTAGGGAGGCTTACCTGTGTGCCCAGCAGCCTGGCAGTGCCACCTGCCTCGTCAGCAAGGTGCACTGCTTGGCCTGGAGAGGGCTGAGAAAAGCTGGGGAAAGGGAGAACCCAAGTAGGGAGGAAGATCTGGTTTCCTGCAAAGACCTAACGTGGTTTCGTTTACTTCGCAGTGAACTAAGTGCCAAATCAAAAGCATTGCAACTGCAAATAGTAGAAGATGGAAAGATGGATAGTAAGTATTGAGACTGAATTGCTTTGCATGATCAGCTTGGGAGCTTTGCTGGCTGTTGACAAGTCCCCTTTTAGTTCTGGGTGGCCAAACTGATGGTCACATCCATCAGTAATTGTGGATGGAAGAGGGAATACTCTGATCAGGTGCCTCTGTCCTGCTCTGGGTTAAGGTTACAGAGAATCTTTGAGTTTCTTTCTAGACTCTGAACACACTGAGTCTCCCATATACTGATATCCTGTATTTTTCAGCCTTCTGAACTTCTAACAGATCCACTGTGAGCCTTTTTGGGTTCAAGTTAAGCGTTAGAGGCCTTTCTGTGGCTGAAGGGGAATCTTGAGTGTTAATCCTAAATCCTTCCTTTTCAAGCCCCAGAGGCTGCCTAACAATTATGAGGTATAAATGACACTCATTCTGATTATATTGGATTAAATGTAAAAGGGGGCTGAAGCCTTTTTGCTACTTGATTCTGTTGTTGCAGAATTATTTTTAATAATCTAGACATACAGACTTGTGTGATACCTTACATATGATCTGCAGTTATTGGAGGGATTGGAAAATTAAATGTAGGCACAAGCTTTGAAAAATCTCGCTGATATGGATGCAGCTTTTTGTTTTTAACAAAAATGTGGAATCTATATAGAGTCAACAGTTGTATATTGTATCTTGCACAGAGTTTAGTCTCGCCTGTACCTAAGCATCTTTAACAATGGGTCTTGCAAACAACACCAGTAATGTTCCACATCCTACTGAGGGTGTGACTATCAGCCTGTTTTCCTGAAGAAAAAGGTCCCAGTGGATTGCACTGACATTTGTCTTCCTGCCCCTCTGCCCCCCCCGTACCAGATTAGCTGTTCTTCTCCCCAAAAATTGAATAGAAGACTCAAAGTAGAACCATATTAATGAGCAGAGAGCTGAGTAATGTGAATATAATGTAGTTCCCTACTTGTCTCTGAATTTCCCAGGAAACTAGGATTTCATCTCTGAAATCATGCAGTACTTTTGCTAATAGTTTGCTCCAATCTAGTGGAGCTGAAAAAAGTCAGGGGAGGAACAAGGGAACTGCTGAACTTGCACTGAAGTTCAAATTGAGAAAGACAATGATGCATCAGTTTACCAGGAATCCAGAGCGTTCTCTGAAATGAAAGGTGCAGGTAGCTGGTTATGGGGATTGTTCAAGGACCTAATAGGAATATTTCTAGTTATTTTCTTATTCCCTAAACATTCTTTGTATACAGGGACGAATAATGGCCAGAAATAGTAGTAAATATTAGTAAATAGTAGTATTTAATTTCTCCATTCTTTCCTGTTGCACAGTATTAGGCCAGGCTGAGGAATAGTCATAAAAAGGAAACTCTGAGAAGTGCCAGGTTTCTGCCTCATGGTGTAGAACCAGTTTCTGCAATAAGCTTTTCCCATCTTCTCCCCCTTAAGCACACTGACAGCTTAGGTGTGCTCTGATTTTGTTGATTTTATTTGTTCCAGGTCCTTTATCCGGGAAGGTGACTGTGCCTCTGGACTTGTTCAGGAAACAACCCTCTGGCCAGCAAAGCTTTGCCCTGAACAGTGAGGCCAGTGAGGGCAGCTCAGAGCCGGGACCTGGGCTGGGATCCATCAGTGCAGAGGTACTGCTGGGTTTGGATGGGTTTGGGGCGGATCTTTGGCCTCTGGAAGTACATGGAAGTGCTTATCTTGTGCTTGTGGCTGACTCAGAGTAGCACGCTCTGATTGTACAGTGTTTGTGTCTTACCAAAAGAATAAACTCTTGAGCTTGGCTCTTGAGCATCAGCAAAAACATTAAAGAAGTACTAGGTAGAAATGTTGTCCTTCTTGCTTGACTGTGCTTCTAAGGTGACACTGTTTTTTGGTCTCCTTAGTTCTCTTTTATAGAACCCAGTGAACTGAAGACAAGGCAAGTCTCTTCCCCAGTGCTGGCCACCAAGATAGAAAAGGATCGCACCGTGATGCCCTGTGGGACTGTGGTCACTACTGTCACTGCTGTGAGAACCAAACCTCGTCTGGAAGGGAGGGCATCTCCCCTGAGCACAGGTGAGGGGGTCCAGTTCTTCCTGTGCTCACTCACAGGGTTATCCATGGGCACCGGGAGAAGTGTTGTGGGGTGGGGTGTGAGGAGAGAGTTCTCTGATGTGTTGGAGTGGGGTTGCTGTTTGTGTCGTCTGGAATCAGGTTTTTAATTTTCACAGAACCTTGTTCTTACAAGAGGAACAGTTAATGCTTCTTTTAATACACCCTTTAAAGCCTCACAGTAGTGTGATAATGCAGAAGACCTGGGTTTTGGAGGATGGTTTTTCATATGACAAATGTATCAGACTCTCAGGGTGTTTGCTGACGACAGACCATCTTGTGCCTTCTGACCTTGATCTGTGTTATGAGCTCTAGTGAAGGTTGGTGTGTGACAAAGTCCTTTTCAGTATGTCTTTTAAGAGTAGATTTTCCAATTCTTCTTGGGATAAATATGAAAGTAAAACCTGTGAACAGTCTTGATACGAAGGCTCACAAAGATGAGTTTTAAGTTGTTAAAACAGATCTTAATTACTTGAGTGGCCATTGTCTAGCATATTACAGTAGAAGCTTTAAAAACAATAAATTCCTACACTTCACAGGTCTTTTTGGGGTCAGGTTACCATAGAACATGTGTTGAGAATTTGTATTAAACAGCTTTCTCAAACACGTTTTGAACAGATGCAACAGGTATAATAAATTCTTACTAATGTCATAAAAAATGTCTTGAATAGTTCAAATAACCAAAAAACTTGATCCTCAGATTCTCCTGTGAAAACTCCTGTAAAAGTAAAGGTGACTGAAAAGGATTTCTCTGTTGAAGCTCTCCATTCTCATGGTGCTCCAGTCAGCAAAACTTTGTCATCTTCAGACACAGGTAATTGAACTATTCAAAGCTGCTAATGAGGACACGTCTCTCTCTGCTGCACACGGGATTAATGTGATCCTGTTAAAATAACAGCCAACCCATATGGCTGCTGCCTGTCAACAGCACTGAGATGTTTATGTTACAAAGCACTGTGGTTAAGGGATATGGCAGTCTTGCAGTAAAAAGTCTGGTTTTAATTGGCAATTTAAATTACTGGGTTTGAATAAATAACAATGAGCTGTGGTTTGGAGAGGGGAGGTGACTGCAGAAAAGCCAGGCTGTGTTTTCTCTTACTTTTTGGTGAAAGACTTCTCCTTTCATAAAGGCGTGGGGGATGCTGCACAAAATCAAAACCCTGTGACAAGAACCTGTGAGGCCACTGTGGAGTCCCCTCTGTCTGAAGAGAAGACAGAGGATGGACTGATGTAAGGAAGACTGAATTCTCTTCCTAGCCCTGCTCCTGGGCTTTTTGTTGGGCTAATGCAAACACCCAGTCTTGCTGTGCCTGTTTGTCCACCTTCCTAAGTCACCTGGCATACAGGTGCCTGCACAGTGGCAGGTGGCATTGATAATAACTTTAATTATAAATTCACTTTGAATTGTATTGAACCTGATTTTGACTCTGGGTTGTTTTAGCTTTGCAAGCTGCAGCTCTGAATCTTCAGCATCTTTTTCAGTCCTGTGTGTGGTCACCACTGAGTCTTTCAGGAGCTCTGTGGGCAACGGGAATGAAAGATGTGACCCAGTCTGGCTGCCAACGACACACAATGTGGAGCTGAGATTGCTTTGTAGGGATTTGAGGGGAGATGGGGCAATCTGGAGATGATCTAGACTGCTCCTGGCAGAGTCAGAAGGTTTGCTGAGAGACAGAAATGTGACCAGCAAATACAGGGAAGAGCATGAAGCACTCACCATGAAACAGTTGTAATAGCACTTGAATCTTTTCCCACCTCTAGGCTAAGAAGTGTTGTGATACCATGAAGCAGTGTAGTATTACTGCACCAATTTGGGAAATGCTGAGGTAGTGCAAGACTTCTGAGTTGACTCCCTTAAGTGTTTATGATATTAAAGATACAAAACACTTACTGAAAAACTCATCTGAAGGCAGGTTAGATCCTATTGGTACAGACAGTGTTTTCGATGGGAGAGCAGGGGAATTTCTGCGAAATGTTTATACAGCACAGCAGGAAGAATTACTCATTAGAAAGGAAAGGTTAAGCCAAATGAAAGAAATACAAAGAAGCTTTTGGTATGGCGGTAACTTGGGTAACAGCTATTAAAAACACCGTGGCAAAATTGCAACAAGCACTCTGGAAAAGGTGCTGTGTCTGTGCCATAGTTCTAAGTGATGACAGCAGTGAGAATTAACAAGTGCCTGGATGGTCTCAGCTGTTCCTGGGGACTTTGCAGAGGCTGGAGAGATGGAATAGTAAAGGTTTATGATGAGTGTGCAGACAGGCACATCCCTTGTGCACACATATGCTCTTAAATTCCAGGCCTCATCTTTCTATTGCATTAATGTCACGGTAACAAAAGACACTGCTCAATTTAATTAACACTGGTGCTATTCCTGCCTCTGTTTTTTTTCTTTTTGCTGTTAAAACTCTTAGCAGAAAAGCTCACCTCAGACAATTAAATATGGGGATTTTTGTCTTGCTGACTTTCTTAGCCTGGTTTGTTCCTAAGCTTGATGAATTTTGATCAGTGTGTATTTGCTGTGCCCAAAGTACTTTGCATTACTAGATGCTGGAGTTGGCCATGCTTAAAAATAAATGTGTTTGTCACTAAAGAGCACCTTATAAAGAAGGTTTGATGTTCCTGTGCAATGTTTAGAAGGGGAAAAGGGGGGGATTGTGCACTTTATAGGCTTTGGAGGCAGCCGATGAAGAGCAGAGTGACTGACACTTTGCCCTCCCCATCCTATCCAAGTGCTGTAGCAAATTTGGAAATGCTAAGCAAGGATGTCTGGAAAAAGAGCAAAATAGCTACCTGAGGAAGCAGCTTTGTCAGAACGTGCCAGCCTTGCACCATGTTAGAACTGTGGTTCTTCATGACTGTGATACCTGATGCTCTCCCCACTGTCATCTCAGTGTAGCAGTGCATTGAAATAATTTGATGTTTTGTCTGGGCTTCCAGAAAAACTCCTCTGTGCTCAGGGAAAGGGTTTGTGAGTGCAGCTTCAGTACCTTTTCTCCAAAGAACAGGTTTCAGGAGGGAAAGA
Source organism: Oxyruncus cristatus (assembly GCA_013399855.1). Taxonomy (NCBI): domain Eukaryota; kingdom Metazoa; phylum Chordata; class Aves; order Passeriformes; family Cotingidae; genus Oxyruncus; species Oxyruncus cristatus. Next base: position 56,666 of record VXAY01006448.1, read on the forward strand.
CAAGACCCGATCGCGGTGTGGTGAACTGGGAGATGTTTTGGTGTGCATGGTGTTTATACCCATTTCTGGCAATTTCTGTGAATTTTAAGTCAAGAACAAACTCCGCCTCTCTTTGCTCTGTTTTTTTCCCGTTTTTCCTTTCTTCCCTCTGAAATAGTCCTTTCTTTCCAGAGCTGCTGGTACTGAATGGCACCGATCCTGTGGCAGAAGCAGCCATCCGGCAGCTGAGCGAGTCTGCAAAGCAGAAACTGAAGTCTCCTAGGAAGAAAAGCACCATTATCATATCAGGGGTGTCCAAGGTAGAGCAGAAAACAATACTTACGTTATTGTGTTAGAAAAAGCCTTTGCTCCGCTGACTGTGGCATTAACTAACGTGGGTCCTGCTGTCTCTGCAGAATCCAGGTCTGCGTGCCAGGTTGTTTCTGTCACTGTTTCAAGTTAAGCCACATCAGGGTTTCGATTGTTAGTTTTGACAGCCTGACTGAAATGCGAGGTGTGCTTGGATGGGAGTGGGATGATTAGGGATCTGGGAAAACAAATATGGGCGAGAACAGAAGATAATTAGTCCTTCTCTGTGTTTCACCCATGCAGGTGAAACAGAAAAAGAAAAGTGAAAGATTTCTCTATTTTTTTTTTTTTTTGGCTTAAACCTGTTGAAACAAAACCCTCTGGAAAACCTCCTGGGCTCTGTTCCAGAAGGAGGGCAAACAGAAAACTGTTTTTCATGTGGTATACAATAGCATTCCTCCAGACTTTCTTCATCCACAGCCTCAGTGTCCTATCTGATGCCTGGTGCCTGCCTGTAGTCCTTGCAGGTTGCTCTATGGATTTGTGCTGTCAAGTGTTGCTGCTGGGCACAGGACCCTTTTAGAGCTCTTTAGAGCTCTGAGTGAAAGCCAAATCAGTGGGCATGAATCCCCTCATCATCCCTTGTGCTGTGATGAGGGGGAAAATGTGGATCAGCAGCCACAGTGCCAGATGTATCTGCCTGGGAAATGAAGGCACTGGGACTGCCTGGCTTTGTTTTTAGCGGATACAGCTGACAAATCCTTCTATAAGATGAAATGCCTTGATGTTTATTTTCTTAAAAGGACCAAAAGATTCTCTGTGTATGCTGATACTTCATTAGAGCAGCACATGCAGGAAAGAGCCCTGTTGTTTGTAGTGGGGCCAGGGATAGGTGGGAGGCACGTACTTTATTTAATTTTTTCATTTATTTGGCCTTAACAACGTGCTTAAAGCTTGGCTACGTGCTTCTTTCCTTTAGTAAAGCTAAGGAAGCTTAAAGGGTCTTTCTGATAGTCCTGAGCAATACAGGTATACAAGTGTAAAGAGGAGAAGGTAACTTTTTCAGGGGGGCTTGTTTTCCTCCAGCAGAATGACTTGTGTCAGTGTTGTCTCTCATTTCCACCGGGCAGACCTCTTTATCTCAGGACAGCGAAGCTTCACTCATGATGGACTATGCTGCAGCCATGGACAGCTCCTGCAAAGAGGCAGATCCACCCCCTGTGGAGGAAGCTGTTGCAAAAGCCACCCCTGATGAAAAGCTGCCACTGGGTCCCTCAGAAATAGTCCCTGACACTGGCCCACAGCAAAGCACCCATAAGGCCTGGGCTTTGGAGAACGGCAGCCAACAGTGGGACACCAGCACCCTCTTAGACCAGACCTCCGAAGAGATATCTGGGAGCTCACTGAGTGTTTCAGAAAGTGGGAGCATGAAAAAATCCAAAGGTACGTGATCCTTACTTTCCACCTCAGTGACTGGCTGCTTTCTCTGCATAATTGGCGGAGTCAGGCCATGCTGTGGTAGCTCATCCTTTCTTGATGATTTTTTTTTTTTTCTGTCCTTAAACTCCTTGTGACTGTGGTGTTGGTTGAAGCTGTCTCACCAGCAGCACAAAGGGTGCAGTCCACTGCTCTCTGAGCCAGCTCGGGCTCTCTTACAGTGTCCCCAGTCAAGAAACAGAAGGGGCAGCCCCGTTACTAACATGAGAATGGCAGGGCTCACAGTTGCTTTTTATACATTCCTTCTCCTCCTTCACACCCCTGAGCTCAGGACTCTCCTGCCCTCACTAAAGTGTGTGTTCAGGAAGCAGCTGAAGCAGAAACTGCCTTTTGAACAGTTTCTCCCTTTTTCGCTGATTCCATTAATCTGTAGTTTGCTAAAGGAAATGGAATAAAGGGTAATTTAGTAAGTAAATAAAAGCATCAGATCATTTTGCTTCGGTTGTTACACACCTGAATAGCTGCAGTTTGAAAATGTTTTAGGATTCTTCGTGTTTCCTTGAAAAATCCATTAACCTCTGAGCACTGGTTTGTGGCTATGTGGTATTAGGACTATTAGGATGTCTAACACAAGGGCCAGTGCAGAGGACTGTGCCCTGAACAGGCACACACCAGTCTTGTGGGCTGCACCTTGAAATTAAAAAAAAATCCTGTGTGTTTTTCACCCCCATCCATCCCCCCTTTTTTTTATTATTATTTTCTATTCTTTCCTTGCCTGGAGATCCTTTCTACAAAACATCACTATTTCACTTGATTATCACAACCCCCCTACACACACACAGGGCAGACACTGGAGCCCTTTGTCAGGGCCCTCCCTTAGAGCCTCGAGTTTCTCTGCCCTCCCCACAGCTGTGTTGCTCCTCATGAGAGATCAGGGTGGCACAGCAACTATCTCTGTCACATAGATGGTCAGGCACATAGACAGAACGTTTTGGGGTGGGGGTGGGGAGTGAGTTGTGAAGGGATTTGTCTCATTTTGGAGCCTGGAAGAGTTTAAGAAGCTGTAGGAGAGGTTCCAAAACATCTGGACTCTTCTTTAGCACGTTATTCTTAAAATGAGCAACTGCAAGTTTGTATGTGAGCTGTTGTCTAGTTCTGGTTTTCCCTGTGCTGTATGTTGCAAAGAGATCAGCCTTCTAAAGAGCCTTTTCACACAATGCAGTGTAAGGCTGCTAAAAACTGCAAAGTATCTCTTAATTTGAGAGAGTTGTATCGTCTTAAAATAATACTTGAGGAAAACTGGCTTAAATCCCTTTATTTATACACAGATGTCTTTGTGGAAGTCTTGAACCTCTGCTTTGTCACAGCTGAGTAGCTTTTATGGAGTAAGATAGGAAAACATTCCCACCCCCCTGCCTTTGGTTGGCTGTGAACAGTTCAAGGTTTCTGTTTGTCAAGTGCTTTCCCTTAAAAAAAAAAAAACAAACAACAAAAAACCACAAACATATAAAACCCCCAAACACAACAACAAAAAACCCAAACAAAACTGAAAACCAACAAACCCCGTTCTGCTTTAAAAAGCCTTGTATCTGTATTAATGTCTTAGGGTTAACACTGCTTTCTTTTTTACTCTTGCATATTTTTGTTTGGTTTTTTTTTTACCTTTCTGACTTCCTCTTTCTTACCCATTCCCTTTTATAAACTTAAGAGGACTGCTATGCCAGCCAGAATTAATTACCCACACAGTAAGTTGGTTTTGTGTATTTTTTTTTCCCCCCTTAAGAAAACGTAGCTTTACAATGGGACACTCATTGTAAAAAACTGAAGCAAAACATAGTTTGGCACCTGTTTTCTTCTTCCCCCGTCCACTTCTTTCCTCCTTCCAAAATTACCTTCCCGTGCTCACGTGTCTCAGCAGATTAGTCTGCTGTGGCAAATTATTCTTCTGGTGGTCATGCTGTTCAGGTGGGTCACACAGAAATCTGAGCAAGGAGGGCTTGGAGAGGTGCTCTGCGTTCCTAATCTCTCTCCATCATGCCCATTCCTGCAACATCTGATAATCTGTCAAACTCTGCTCACGCAAACCACGTGTGACCCCATAACTGGATATACACGGGCAAAAAACTTACTTTAAACCTTCCTGCTTACAGTTTTCTAGGTAAAGCTTTTCTACCCTAACTTGCAGAGCGAACCAGGGCCTCAGCAGGTATCTGCAGAACCACCTGTATAAAAGCTGTTTTGGAAGTTGGGAAGGAATGGAAAGCGATCTCTATTCATATCCTCGTAGATGTGGAAGGAAATCTTCCTTGATTACCAAAAATGACATTCAGAAGTGATCATAACCCCACAAGCATTTTCAGAACACCCTAAACTAGTGCAGAGGAGCCTGTGTAGCCCGGCCAGCTCACGCAGCATGCTCTCTGCTCATCTCCTGGTGTTAGGGGCAGAGCTGGCATATGGATCCTGTTGGACTCGAGAAGTGAGCATGCAAAAAGCAGGAGCGTTGCCAAGCTGGGGATGTGCCCTGCCCTGCCTCCCTGGCAGGGCTGCATGTCTCCACAGCAGCTGGAGCCACTGCCAGGCAGCACACACCAGACTGGTACAGACTGATGGGGATGTGGCAAGCTTCCAGACAGCCATGACCTCACCACCTCCAAAAAACACAGGGAGCTTTCACGTTGGGGGGCTGCTGCTTGAGCTGAGCCTCGGGGAAGCGCTGCCCACGATTTTTCAGCTGCAGTGAGTTGTCCCAGGCCACCCATTTTCACAGCATCCTTGGTTCGGTGCTGATTCCTGGTATGCAAAATCAGTCTGAATCGTAGAGTGGATAGGACTAAATATCTGCTTATGGATAAGCCTCTCTGTCCTGCTCCTGCTGGCACAGCTTCAGCTGCAGCTGCCAGGGCTGCTGGGCAGAACAGCTGCCTGCTCAAACTAGAGCAGCACAGCAGCGAGGCCTCGTGGATCCCCCCAGCCTTCGCATATGTCAGTGTCCTGGGGTTGAACACTGTTCCTTTTGTGCTGCTGACAACAGCCTGAAGTGGTACTGCCATGCCAAAAAGATCGATCAGAGGGTGATGGGAGGGCAGTCAAGATTCAAATCCACGAGTTCCAGTTGCTTTCAGCTGATTTCTGCTTCATTCCTGTGAGAAGTATCTCGGCAGCCGCCAGGCAAAAAAAAATGCTGGAATATCCTCCCAGGTGCTGAGTCCTTAAAGTAATAAACCCAAGCACATGTTTGCAAGTGCTCTGGTCTGAACAAAGACACGTTTGGCTGCGTGCAGCGGAGCTGCCGTGAAATACCTGCTCTGCAGCTGTCCCTGTGCAAAGTGACACGGGGCCCGTGCCAGTTCCTTGGTGGCCAAACACGTAATTCTAGCTGTGGCACAGCACTGCATGAAAGAACTGGTCTGTGTGTTGCTTTTTGTATCCGTCTGCAATGGGAGGAAAAGCAGAGTCAGGACCCTGCAGCGACAGCAGTTAGTAGCTGATCTGAGGAAGAATGAGGAAACCTGATAGTGGTGCCGGGAACAAGGTGTGGAAGCTTTGCCAGGGAGATGGCTGTCCTCACGTACTGGTCTGACTGCCAGAAGGCTCCTGTGATGGCTTGCTACCTGGGTCCTCCTTTGTTCAAATCGGCTCCTGCCACCTGGGGCAACACCAGCACCCAGTTCTGCACCAGACTTGCCCTTTTAACGTGGAGCTGATGTCCCCACACCGGGTCGAGTGTTGCTGGTGCCCTGGAGCAGTGGCCCTGCCAGCTGCAGCCGAGCTGCCTCGCACGTCAGGCACGTGTGCACGCGTGGAAAAGGAAGGTGGAATTTGGCAGAACGGCTGCAAAAATCAATCCAGGCTTGCGAAGAGAGGAGTACTGGTAGCTGGTGCTGGCAACATGAGTCCCTGGTGAGGCGACAGCTGCAGTTGCCTTGGCTGCGTGCTGGGTCTGACATGGGATCAAGGGAAGGAATACAGCAAAATACAGCAACTTGATTTACCGCAGAAGGGATTTGGGTGGGTTGCTGAACCTGTTGGAAGCAGATGTAATATTATTTTTAATCTGCTTGAAGCGAGTTGCTATTCCTAACAGGATTTTAAAATAGCAAATGCTTCATGAGTGTTGCTGTGGGTGGTGCTGTCGAATCCGTGTGGAACACCTGCTGCCTGGCTTCTGTGAGCCCACTGCACACAGGTTCCCTGCCAGGTACTGTTCTCTTCCACCTCAAATTAAAATGCCACCTTCATGTGGTGCATCACGGGCTGATCTTTTCCTCCTTTGATCTCTGAAACTGAACAAAGAGTAGTAATATTACTCCTCTGTTTCATTCTTTCTATAAAAAATTTTCTCCCTTTATTGGTTGGAAGGATTGGCTCTGCCTCTTGGACACGTGAGAACCCAGTGTACAACCCACACCAGTGGCTGTGCATGTGTGTATGACCACTAACGCAGCTTTCAGAAGAGCATTTGAAATTAAGGGTGTGTAAACAAGGACACTTCCACAGGATGTGTGGATGGACTTTAGAAGCTGAAATCAAAGGTCAGCTTTGTTTAATCGGGCTTCCATTGAAGCTGAGCTTCAAGAGGGAAAGCAGCCTCTTCTTTCTGAAGTGTCCTTTTTTCCTTCCCGCAGGTGGGATTCTGAAAAAAAGCGCGAAGCTCTTTTTCCGCCGGCAGCACCATCAGAAGGACCCAGGAATGAGCCAATCCCACAACGACCTCGTGTACCTGCAGCAGCCCCTGTCAGAGGAGACCCGCAAGAAGGGAGGCACCCTCTCACGGATCCTGAGCAGGAAGCTCCTTTCCAGAAACAAAAGCAAGGGCAAACTGAACGGTGCTCCGGGAGAACCGTACATATAAGAGCGGACCCTCTCTGCTGGGACACTTGCACATCAGTTGAGCATTTGTTTACAGAGCAGTGCTAGAGAATACAGATATGGCTGATGACCTGCATAAAAGGATTCACTAATACAGCGGTCTTTTTTCGTTTGTTTTTCCGAAACGCTTTTTCTCTCTGATGATGAAGTTGCTCCTCCAAACACGAGCAGTGCTGCATTAATCATGAAGGCTTTGGAGAACCACGTGGTTTATTGTGGAAGATGAGGGAGGATGGGGAATGGTGCAGGTGGGGACCAAGAAGGCCACTGGTATCCTGGAGTGCATTAGGAAGAGCACTGCCAGCAGGTCCAGGAACGTGATCCTGCCCCTCTGCTCAGCCCTAACGAGGCACATCTGCAGTGCTGTGTCCAATCTGGGCTCCTCAGGACAAGGAGGGACATGGAGCTGCTGGAGCCGGTCCAGCAGAGGCTACAAAGATGCTGAAGGGATGGAGCATCTCTGGGAGCAGGAAAGGCTGAGGGAGCTGGGGCTGTTCAGCCTCCAGAGCAGACACTGAGAGGGGACCTCCCCCAGGTCTGTGGGGTCTGCAGGGAGGGGGCAGAGGATGGACCAGGCTCTGCTCGGGGGGGCCCAGCAATGGCACAGGAGGAACGGGCAGGAACTGATGCCCAGGAAGTTCCACCTGGACGTGAGGAAGAACTTCTTTGCTGTGCAGTGACCCAACACTGAACAGATCACCCAAAGAGGGTGTGGAGTCTCCTCACTGGAGATATTCCAGAACCATCTGCACACAATCCTGTGCTGTGTGCTCTGGGATGACGCTGCTGGAGCAGGGAGGCTGGGCCAGATGACCCACTGTAGTTCCTTCCAACCACTCTGTGGGGAGGACCCACATGTGAGCACCTGGTTTTACACTGACAGGGAGCTCAGAACCGAAACATCAACCCTGGGTTACGTGACTGAACCACTACAGAGAGAGAAGACACCACTGTGCTCCCTCACTGCAGCCTGCAATAGTAGCAATGCAGGGCTCAACTGATTCTTCTAGTCAGGCTGAAAGGGGAAAAAAAGAAAAAAAAGAGAGACCCAGATCCAGTTTGTATTGTAATGTGGAAACGGGTAAGTTTTCAGAAGCATAAGGAGAATGCTGATTCAGATATCCTACTGTAATAACTGTAGCCTGCTGTAATAACTGCTCGGTCCATGTAGGTGGAGAGATGCCTTTGATATTAGCCATATATCAATAAATTATGCAAATATCTGTACTAGCATATTGTTTAATGTTCTGTGCAGAAGTTGTGCTTAACAAAACAACCTTCTTTTTAAAAGTCTACTTGAGTCTAGTCGCAAACAACACATTTACCAAGTCTTATACGTAGCTTTCCTTCCCTGTGTGAGAAGCTGCATTGCTGATGCAAAAACCTGTCTTAGGGGCTCTAATTCCTTCTCCCAAGTACTTGTTAGACAAGTATATTAACCATCATATCAAGTGCAAAGCTAGGAGCAATAAGTGGTGAATAGAGCATAGTTAACCCTACAGTGCTTTTCGTTAGACAGCTTGTTTTACTTGCCAAACACTTACCGAGATCTTAGAAAACACAGTTGTGAAGAAAGCTTTTGAAAAAATAATACCAATTCCCTTAGTTCCCTTTCAGTTTCTAGGTCTGCCAGTGTTGTCGTGTGGTGAGTGGTTGGTCAAGTGAGTTTTTTAACTTCTTCTCCTTGTTAAATATTGCAGCTGGCTCCTTTAAATTAAAATGAAAAACTGATGGAAGTAAAGGCATAAAGGTTCTTGTTTGGGCCATCAAGAGTAAAATGTCATTCTTTCACAGGTACCATCTTTTGTGCTTACCTGTACTTTTCCATTATATACATTCCTGCTGAGGACAAAGGACCAAGCCTGTTCTCTTCAGCCAAGAAAAACATCCATTCATTCCATCTAAATTACTGAAATGAATGGATGATAGATTTGTGCCTACTTTGCCAATAGTGATTTTCCCCCTGGCCCCTTTCCTCCCCTTAAGCTGTCCCAGCTCTTTGGCAGATATTTGGGCTTTCAATTTAAATGATCCATCAAAAATAGAAAGTCACAGAAGAATAGAAACACTTTTCAAAACTTCTGATGGACTCAAGATTCTTTGGTAAAATACTTGTACAATGAATATCAAAGTAGAGGGGGTTTGGTTTCTTTTTGACCAGGAAAATATCGGAGGAACTGAACTGTCAGAATCTTTTAACTGTGTAAAAATACTGTTTATGTGTAACCTCCAAAAATCACTGTGGTAGTACAGCAGACCAGACTATCAAATAGTTGTATGTTTAAGGATGCTGCTTATCATGAAAACACTTGAAGGCATTTTAATATTCTGTATTTTGAAAATTGGTTACAAATGAATCTTCTAGAGCTGTAATGTGCTTAGAAATCCCAGTTCAGTAATACAGGCTTGTCTAGCTTGAATGCGCTGGAGCACTTTTGTTTATTGTTTAATTTAATATACAGTGGGTTTCTTCATTTGTTCTACAGTGGTTCATGGTATGAGCAGTAAAAACCCTGATGTCCTGTTCTCTAAACATACATTTTTTTCCCTTGATTTTACGTGGAGCTCTCTGCATGACAGGGCAGGATGGGGGGCAAGTCCCTGCCACGTTTAACTGCTCGGTCTTGTTTGCTGAAGGAGAAAACCACAGCTGGTCTCTCAGTTGAAGAAATCAAAGTGAAACTGGGCTCCATGGGTAGCAACACCCTTACACTAAAAACAAAGACCTCTGGAACTGGGGATGCAGAAGCAGCAACACTACTTGAAGTCTTGCTTTAGCTGCTGAACTGGGATTTTCATTCACAGAAGCTTTAGCATGTACTGTAGAACAGGGTCAAAATAACGCCGGGTAACTTGTAGAATACAGGAGTAGGGTTTGCTCCTAGCTTACCCCAAAGAAGAGATACACGCTGAAGAAGTGTTTTTGTGGTTCCTCTTAAGGCCTTGGTGATGACCTAAATGCTTGTCTTGATGGTGGGAACCAAGAACATTCTATACTAAGAAGTGTGTGAAGGTCTGAGCTCGCATGTATGGAAAGACAATGAATTCTTAACATGAGGAAAGCGAGACATTTGGGGTAAAAAGGGAATCTTGTTTTTTTTTTACTTGCCTTCACTCCTCAGGAAAATAAACATCGTTTGGTTTGATGAACTGGCTGGTTCTATCTATATCTGGCTGGTGTGTTCCTCACCTCTTCCTACTCCCCGGCAAATCACTTATGTCCTGTTGTAAAAACAAGCTGAGGTACTAAACACAAAGGGACAATTGAGTTGCTCAGTCATGACAACCCCAAAGGCCCAGAATATTGAATCCCATTTCCCCCCTTCCAAGACAATTAGGTTGTCATTTAAGATCAGGAGAGACCTGAGGATGTACATTTTTGGGGTACTAATATTTAGGTCAGTGTGAGGTGGATCCTGACAACCAGTGGTATCTACACTGCTGGTTTGGTTTGGGAGGACTGGATTTGTCCACTGGCACAACTGACCCTGTGACATATCCTACACATGTCCTGTGCAGTTATGTGAAGGATGCCAGGGGGAATCGCTTTGCTTTTTTATGTTTTGCCATCTTCATGATTTTAATAACTGCGCATTTGAATAGTAGATGAAATCTCTACAGAATATTATTACACTGAAGACTTCTTGTTTTCTGCCTTGCTGTTTAATTATATCAGGACAATAGCTTGGAAACAACCTGTGAAAATATTTTTTTCCTTTTTGTCCCTTTTGTCATACTTCTGTGTTTCTGGATGTTCTGTACAGCGAAGAAGGCATGGTATTTATTTTATGAGGACTAGGAGATGAAGGCTTGCTTTTCCTTTCTGAAGAATTTTTCTGCCCACAGTTCAACCTTCTTAATCTGTGTTTGTGGTTTGTTCGGCTTTATGGGGTTTTAACTTTTCCTTTGCCTCGTGGGAGACAACATACATCCTTCCTAACCAAGATTTGCCTTGGCTTTAGTGTGAATTTTGACCAAGTAAATAGTACAAGAATTAAATTTCACTTTGTAGAGTAAAGCAATAAAACTGCCTAATATCAACAATACAAGTTAGGTAACTTTTTAAAAGTGACTGAGATCACCTTCAGAGTCACTTTGAAGAGGAGGGGAGCCTTTATCCCTAAGTCATTGCTATTTCATAGCCCATTCACCCCAGGAAGAAATGACAGTCATTTCACTCCTAACAATATATGAAATTTGTGAACCTGAGGTGGCAGGAAGGAAGAGGAATGCCAGAGAGGAAAGAAGTTCATTTTAAAAGCAAATCACCTTTGGCAAACTTCTTCAGCTTAATGGACAGGTCATACACCGTGCAGGCATAAATACTGGGCTTTATTCTTAGGCTGTCAGATTTTCTTTATTCCCTGCTCTTTCTCTGGGAGAGAGGCTGGGGCTCCAGGCCATGTATAGACCTAGTTACTGTCTTGCTCTTGAGAGGACTTGGCTTCAGCACTGCTTTTTTTGAGGAAATTGCCTGGCAATGACACCAGTTTTGGGGATCGGTGAAATTTTACAGCCTTTCCTGGTACTGCATCTCCTCCCTGGTTCTACGTAGTTTTCAGGTGAAAGCTTTCTGCTGTGTATTTCTTGTAAAGTTTGGGTGTTCTTGATTTGCAGAGTATCGCAGGAAAAAGCAAAAGTCCACTACATAAAACGCTACCAAATGTGGATGGGGAAGCAAAATAAGAATTCTGCTCTTCTATCACCTTTTTCAGCTCTGGCAGCTCTTGGTTGCAAGGAGCAAGAGCTCTGTCCAAGGTGAGAGCTGCCTGTGTTTTTCACTTCAGTTTATTGCCAGTTTTGAATTGTAGAACTGGAGTTTGAGACAAGTGCTTATCCTGGTGCAAAGTTAAGTGTGCCATAGCTCCAGGCTAAGACATTCCTGCTCTGAGTGGGAACAGCTGACCTCATGCTTTGACCTCCACAGGATCTAAGTGGATTTATTCATGTGTTTAAAGTCAGCATATGCTTCTGTACATTGCTAAGCCACAGCCCTGGTGACAAACAACTCCAGATTAATTATATAACAAGGGTGATTGCTTTAAGTTAAGGGTGAATAATACCACTTCACTCAGGATATCCAAACTGCTACTATGCAAGGTGCTGGCATGGTGTGAAAATAACTGGGAAGGATGGATCTGGAGTCTTTCCAGTACTATAACTCTGTATTTCCCAATAATGTATTCTGCTCTGATATTCCGGGGGATGGGGGGGGGTAAAATCTTTTTTTCTAGCATCAAGTTGTGATAGTCACTTCTTCTGTGGTGTTTGTTTTCGGTTTTTTTTCCTTTGTGTACACGAATTTAAGTTGGTGCAATTAAGAAATATATGATGTACAGATTTATTATATCATCAAAAAAAAAAACAAACTGGGAAGAGGATTTTTTTAAAGAAGTAACTGCTGCTGTACATACAATAAAAGCCTATTGTCTCTGTGTGGTGTGCTGTCCTACATACCCAGTCAGCCAAGCATAACAGATGGTTTTCTACTCTCCTTCACTCATTTGACCTGTTGTTTAACACAGTCCATTTACCTGTTTGTTCAGGAGCAGAGTTCTCTGCCTGCCCTGTGCTGACACTGTGGGTTGTTTCTGATAACCCTGGCCTATCAGGCGGCCCCTTGTTGCCTGAAAAACCACCTGAAACATGGATTGGGTGGGAATTTAATGGCAAGGAGGAACTGTGGAACTCGTTGTGGTTACTCATTATTCTTTCTCTCCACTTATGTTGTAATACCCTGAACTGGGGGGGGGCAAAGGGGAAGGAGTGTTAAGGCCTTGAACCTGTGGGGAAGACGCCACTACTAAAATAGAACAGCCTGGGAATTAGGTTCTCTTGCAATTATTTTATTTTAAAAAGTTACAAATCCATGCTGCCACAAAGCCCTACCAGACTGAGGGGGGAAAGAAACCCAACAAAACTAAAACAACGGAACACACAGACAACAAAAAAATAACAGGCATTCAGATGAAAATAGCCACAACAGTGTTTCTATTTCCCTTCCAAAAGTGAGTGCTGTCCCTTCTTTTACAAGGAAATATTATGTTTCCTTTTTGGGGGTTACTGCGTACATTTACATGCCTTTTTATTTCAGTGCTTTGCTGAAAGTTCCTAATATCCCCCAATTTTTCCCTTTTCCTTCCTGCTCTAATCAGGGGTGAGGTTTTATACTTTGTGTGGTGCCATTTCTGTAGATTAGCAAAAGTGACCAGGCCTATCAGAGGGAGAGCAGGAATGGATGGAGCACTAAGTCTGGCACCACACCCTTCCCTTAAGTTCATCATTCTTAAACAATGGATGCAAGGGATCTTCATTTTATTATCTCTCTACCGAAGCCAGCCTGGTGTAAGGTGCAAGTTCACAGTCTGATGTTAACTCTGCCAAAAAAAAAAAAAAATCATTTTAGAGCTGCAGGATCCAGACTCACATGCATTCTAAACATACAGATAACTATTCTGAATTATTTTATACTGTCTGACAAAGTGAGTGCACTGCAAGTAGGATAACCACCCTTGTGTGCTGAGTGCTGGAGAAAACCAGGCTGAGGTCCATGTGAGTATGCACTGAGATGTCCAGGGAAAATAAATTAAAATAGACTATAAAAATAGTCTATTTCAAGGCAAATCAGCTTTGGTCTTTGAAAAAGCAAATGACTTGTACATGCACCTAGATCCTTGAAAAAAACTCCCCTTACTGCTCCTGTGCTCGTTGAAAACTTCTGGTGAGTCATTTTGAATGAATAAATGGTTCCCCCTCCCAAATTGAACACTGTCTTGCCAAGAACAATGTTTTCAAAATTCGAATGCTGCATTATTTCAGTTTACCCAAGCACCAACAAGACAACAGTCCCAATATGGCAAATGTCCTGGGGTGACTCAGCAAGAGCACTGCCAGCAGGTCCAGGAAGGTGATCCTGCCCCTCTGCTCAGCCCTAACGAGGCACATCTGCAGTGCTGTGTCCAGTCTGGGCTCCTCAGGACAGGAGGGACATGGAGATCCTGGAGCGGGTCCAGCAGAGGACAACAAAGATGCTGAAGGGATGGAGCATCTCTGGGAGCAGGAAAGGCTGAGGGAGCTGGGGCTGTTCAGCCTCCAGAGCAGACACTGAGAGGGGACCTCCCCCAGCTCTGTGGGGTCTGCAGGGAGGGGGCAGAGGATGGACCAGGCTCTGCTCGGGGGGGCCCAGCAATGGCATAGGAGGAATGGGCAGGAACTGATGTCCAGGAAGTTCCACCTGGACATGAGGAAGAACTTCTTTGCTGTGCAGTGCTCTGGGATGACCCTGATGCAGCAGGGAGGTTGGACCAGATGACCTGCTGTGGTCGCTTCCATCCTGCCCCATCCTGTGATTCTGTGAATACTCTCTACACATCCCTTTTGAAACTGGGTACTTGTGCAGAAGGGTTCATGGGACGGGTAAGGTGAGAAGCAAGAAGGGCCCTGGCCTTTGCCAGCTGTTAAAAGATGAGGCCAGACGTGAGAAGAGCATATCCCCTGGAGAGGACAGAGCTGGTGCCTGCTTTCCATGACCTTTAAATCTGAATCGGTGCTCTGAACAGTGAACAGTGGCCAGTCACACTGCAGTGGCACGGCTGCAGAAGGCTTTGGGGGGACTCTGATGCAGGCAACACTTCTTGCAAGAGCTAAAAATTCGGGCACCTTCCTTGAATACAAAAAGCCTGACTAGCTCTTGCCGTGGCCACCTCCTCCTCGGGGGTTCTTGGCTGCACAGAGAGACTTCACATGGGGAGTGGTGAAGTACCCTGAACTGAAGGTTTAAGGCCCCTGGGGGAAGAAGGGCACTCTTCTTGTTTCCTGGGCACCAAGCTTCTGTGGTGGCCCATTATATAAAAATATAGGCATTGCTGGTTAGATTTCTGAGTGATATGTGTCTGCAGTGTCTGCTGTCAGGCACAGCAGGGCTGGGCCCTGGTAGACCTTGCTAACAACAAACTGACGAGACTTAGGAATCATAGAATCAATTAGGTTGGAAAAGACCTCTGAAATCATCGAGTCCAACACCACCACATCAACTGCACACTGAGTGCCATGCCCAGTCTTTCCTTAAACACCTCCAGGGACGGTGACTCCACCACCTCCCTGGGCATCCCATTCCAATGTTTAATAACCCGTTCTGAGAAGAAATTCTTCCTGATGTCCAATCTAAACCTCCCCTGATGTAGCTCGAGGCTATGTCCTCTCATCCTGCAGTGCTGAACCTCTAGGAGGCTTTGGGATACAGAGGCACAGCTGCTCATGTACATGGCCAGGGCCTGGCTTTGGAAACACAAGGAATGTCCAGAGAAGGGCAACGAAGCTGGTGAAGGGTCTGGAGCACAAGCCTGAAGAGGAGAGGCTGAGGGAGCTGGGGGTGTTCAGCCTGTAGAAAAGGAGGCTCAGGGGGGACCTTCCTGCTCTTTACAACTCCCTGACAGGAGGTTGTAGCCAAGTGGAGGTTGGGCTCTTCTCACAAGCATCCAGCAACCAGATGAAAGGAAATAGTCTTAAGCTGCACCAGGAGAGGTTTGGACATTAGGAAGAATTTCTTCACATAAAGGGTGATTAGACATTGGAATAGGCTGCCTAGGGAGGCGGTGGAGTCCGCATCCCTGGAGGGACTGGACACGTCCCTCAGTGCCCTCGTCCAGTTGACACGGTGGCGTTCGGTCACAGGTTGGACTCCATGACTTCAGAGGCCTTTTCCAGCCTGTGACTGATTCTGTGATCCCGTTCGAACGCTCCGGGACGCCTCCATCCAGCAGCGTCCAGGAGGAGAAGGGAAACCCAGGGCGCAAAGCGGGTGCTCTGCCACGCTCAGCGCAGCCGCCGGAGCCCGGGGAGCCTCCCGGGGAAGGGCTGCGGGGCCTCGGGTGCGGTGCTCTCCCGGGAAGGGCTCCGGGTGGCGGAGGGGAGGCATCCCGAGCCAGGGCGGTGAAGGGGCCTGGACACGGACAGGGATAAGGACAGGGATAAGGACCGGGATAGGGATAAGCACAGCGATAGGGACGGCGACAGCGCCGCCGCCCCCCGCACTACACTTCCCGCCCTGCTCCGCGCCCCGGCCCCGCCGCCTTCCGCTGGCGCGTGGTTTCCGGAGCGGATCGGAACCCGGAGCGCGGATCCGATCCGGGTCTGGCCATTCCCGGGGCAGGTAACGCCGGTCCCCCCGCGCTCCTCCCG
>VXAY01006448.1:72930-107955 GCA_013399855.1 Oxyruncus cristatus
CTTCCATGTGTGATCCAAAGGGAAGCGGGGAGGAGGAGGAGGAGGAGGAGGCAGGTGTAGCGATGCTGGTCCTGCCCCGGTGGGAGAAGGTGCGGCGAGAGCCTTAGGAGACAAAAGGAGGGAAAGCCGCGGAGTGCGGCGCTTCGCGCACGTGAATTTTCTGCAGTACGCTCGTTTTCATTAAACTTTGCATATACTTCATGCACACGGTGACGGGCAGCGCTGGGAAGGGCAGGTGCCGCCGACTCCCAGCCGGTGTGTTACTCTGTGCCCCCCCCGACTGGTGTAGGAATCACTCCCCTTCTCCTCCTCGACAAGAACCGATAGAATGGCCATAATTTTGAGGGAACGCAAGGCCTCTCTGTAGTTTGCCAGATGTTCTGCGATTACTTGGAGCGGTGGCATGAACAAGTTTGACTACATCATGAGGAAAACTGCATTTTTAAGTGCGTTCTTGCACGCGTGCATCTGCAGCACCCACCCCCTTGTGCTTTCGAGTTACTCATTCACACTTTACTGGAAGCCCATTCTCAAACCAGTGCAAAACGGAAGAAAGGGAAGCTTTAATTTTACCTTGTTGGTCATTAAGTTCAAACACAGATTTTTAGGCATTAGATTTAGTTATTCTTACTTTTTTTTTTTTTTTTAATCCATTTGCAAGATTGGAATTGCTCATCTTACCACTGGAGCCCGATTTCTTCCTTCAGCAGTTTATTAGGGGAAAGTGTGTTTTTACATCAGTTCTTACATTTTTGGATCCTTTATGGCACGAGTGGTCCCCTTACGGTAACTCACATGTCACGCTCTGCAAGCAGGTACCTGTGATGCTGCAGCCCCTCGGTGTCTTCATTTGGGTTCCCCCGAGTTCAAGATATGTCTGGAGGCCTGTGTGGCAGCTGGAATTTTTGTCCATAGCTGTGTGCTCTACTCTCGGGCACAAAGTCACTCATTTAATTATACAAGTGGGAAAAAAAAGTGGTTTTCTGCTCTTTTACTGTCATCAGAATTTGGCCTTGTATCTGGTCTTATTTCTTCTGTGTAGCTTTTCATCTGATTATTCACTGCTAATGATTGCTCTCTGTTTCATGTAAAAAATACCTGGAATTCCAAGAAGCTTTGATTATCTCTGCAAGACAAGAGCAGAATTACGAGCAGTGGGATGAGTGACTTAATTGAGTATTTTTCTGGTACAAATGCCTGAAAAGAAAAAAAAAAAAAAATCAGACGTGGCCCAGAGCAACAGCAGGAAGAGGGTAAAAAAATTCTGAGGGCTGTCTTCAGTGCCATCATGTGAGCCCACGTGGAACATCATGACTCTGTTTACCAGCTGGAGCGGGTGGCACAGTGTCATTTATCTCAAAAACTCTCGGGGAAATACATGTGAGATCTGGGAGGAGTTTTGAAGCCTATGGGTGAGGGGTGTGAGTCTGTAAATCAGAATTTTGAAGCAGATAAGAGGTGTTTATTTCAGAGCACAGCGGGTCGTTGTGCCGGGCGCGGGAGCGGTGGGTGACGGATCAGAAATCCTGCGACGTGCAAAACAAAAATCTTTGCTGCAGAGATGAAAACTGCGCTAATGCAGGTGATAAGTGAGGTGTGGTGTCCTTACCCACTGCGCGAGGGACCTCTGAGGGACCTTCACGCTTTCTCCCCGTCGCCTTGAACAACATTGATGCTACTGTGATTTCTCCGCCCCTTTGTTGCTATTCTCATCTGACATCTGACGGGCCCTGGAATAAGACTGATGTTTCTCCTCACATGTCCTCAATCTGCTGTTTGTCAAGGATGCAACACAGGAACATCCTGGAAGGGGAATGCCTTTGCTGAGCAGGTCACACAGCAGCATGGCTGGAGTGGCTGCACTGCATCCCTGAGCCATTGACTGAGGAGGTTATTTGTTAATTCAGCCATATTTAGGATTAAAGTCTTGTCAGAACATCAGCTATCTAAAAATAGTACACCTTTATACACCTCTTGAAATAGTGCAAAGCATCCACATAAAGTCTTGGTTAAAAAGCAAACCCGTTTTTTACATCAGCTTACAATGCACTTTCTGTGGCTGGTTTTGCACCGTTGTGCTTTGGATTTCCCTAAATACCTGTTGCATTGTTTGCTGGGCTTTTAGGGTAAGAGCTTTTGGGGAAATTTCCTGAATTTGCTGTTGTGTTCAGCAGTGAGCTTTTGTATAAATGTTTGCTGTGTTATATGAGTTTAGTCCCCAAAAGCTGTACCCAAAAAAAGCCCAGCCTATGCCATGGATAGGCACTGTTGGCACCTTCCCAGGGCAGCGGGTGTTAGGAGGGATCCTGCTGTTGGCAGGTGGAGTTGGACAGGACAGAGCTTGGGACAGACCATGTGGGAATGTCAGGTTGCCCATACTTGTTGGCCAAAATTCCCCTTAGGCTGTTGCCCAAAAAGCTGAGTAGCGGAATCCCTCCTGCCGTGACCAAGAGCTGCAGTGATCAGGTGTCCCTTTGTATTCCCATCAGTTCTGATGGTTTCCACCCAGTGCATCTCTGTGTGGGGATGGAGCCCTTTGCTAACTGGGAGTTGTTTATGGATTGGTGAAGGAACCTGTTTGCTGCTTCTGGTGGAGGCTGGAGGTGGAGCAGGGTGTGGGTGCAGCTGGAATCAGACGTTGCTCCCAGGCTTCAGCAGCAGACTTGGCACAGGTGTGGAATCCCTCCTGAAGCAGTGGAAGGGATTGTGTGGGACTTGTGCTGAGAATTACCTGTGCAGAAGCAGCTGCTGCTGTGGACTCCAGCCTGAGGCCTGTTTCCACAGTCCAGCCAAGCAGAGCACATGGAGCATCAGTCTTCCAGAGTAAACTCCTAATGGAGAGTCCTGCTCCTGCCCTGATCCTGAGTAATGACTGTTCTTGTGCGTATCTTTGGCTTGGCTTTTGTTGCAGTAGTAGCAAATGCTTTACCTCTTTTCAAACAGGGCTCTGCTAGTTTGGTGTGTCATGTTTCCTCTCCTCGTGTCCTCTTCCCTCTCACAGGCTTTCTCTTTCTCCCTCCTATTCTCTTCTTGACCAATATACTTTCTGTTTCTGCAGCCTCATCTCTCTTAGATGTGGGTCATGATCTTTGTGTTGCTTTGCCTCTCACTATGTTATTGGGAAAATTGCTTATTTGAGGAGGAGAGCCTTTTCACGTTTAGAGAAGGGAGAGCTATCTGCTATTGTGATCTTAGCCATAAATAATCAGATTTTTTGCCATAATTTAATCATTGAGGAGCAATAGATAGTGTTCATGCAAGTCTTTAATACAGGCTGACAAAAATGAAGTGAATGTGGATTATCCTTATTTAACCATGAAAGCAAATTGGTGAGTTACCATTTCGTGGAAGGTCAGTGACAGAGATGGGATTTGTTTTCCCAGGTTTTCTGATGCTCATTACCTCAATATACCTTAGCCTTTAGAACAAATCTGTGACTTTACCTGCAGTTTTTAGGTTCTTATGATTATTGTGTTTAATAAATAAGTAATCTGCCTTTCAGAGATAATTTTTTTTAAGCTGCTGTTCAGTAAAATGTTGCACTGGGCCTTGTTTCTGCAGTCACTGAGGGTTTTAACAACTTTAATTTCTTTAACTTTCCATTGATACTCCTGCAGGGACATTAACGTGTTAGGGTGTGCTCTGGGCCAGTCAGCATCGTTACTTCACAAAGGGATGTTTATATAATATGGAAAGTAAAAGTCATTTGGAACTAACTTCATCTTTTGTATTTTGGCAGGTTTAAAAAATGGCTGAAGATGGCAGCGATGAAATTATGTTTATTTGTAAGTATCAGGAAAAAGATCTGACTCTCATGTTGTTTGGCTTGTCTACTCAGAGTGTTTGAAATTAAAGACTAAAACAGACTGTATATTTAGAAAAATATTTTATTAAAGGAAGCTCAAACAGCTTATGGAGGAATAGAGAGGAGGGTGTGTAATTTAAGCAAATGCGTTCTGATTCTGTTGGCAAACACACAAGGAAACCTCTGAATGTGAGTGAGCAGAACAGCTTTTTCATGGCTGGAGTAAGTGAGATTGAAGGCCTAACACCAGTGTAAGCCTTTGTTTATCCAGCCAGCTTTAGCAACCAGGGGTGTCTCTGGGGAACTCTGACCTCTGGCCTGACCTGAAGATCTGCACCTCCTCAGGAGGGGGAGGCAGGCTCATTATTCTTTCAGAATAAGCCCAGTTTGAGGTGCTCCAACTGCTCTGACAAGTCTCGCTCGTGGCATTCACTGCCTGTGCTTCGTGTTTCTGCCCTCTGTGTAACCCTGTGTGCCAGGGATCTGGGCTCGTGGGCTCGTGGTGTGTGAGGGAAGGCTGCAGCAGTGGTGTGCCAGGGAGGGTGGTGGGCACTGTCCCATCCTTGGTGGAGCTTCGCCAGTAGCTTCTTTCCCAGTGGCCCCTTAGCCCTGCAGCCTTGCCTTTGTCACCAGCCTTGACATGCAGGATCTGGTGTCACCGTGGGAAGAAATTAAGAGATGCAGAGTCCACTCACCTACCTGTGTGAGCAGAGGGGGCCCCAGTATCGTGGATCCGATCAGGGCAGAGCAGAATGTGTCCTTGGTTTTTGGATCCACAGTATTTTACTCCTGATGGCTCCACAGGTGCACTTTAACCTTATGGCAACTATATCAGAAAGTTCCACTTTTCCCTCCACCACAGATTCCTTCAAAACCAGTGTTGCCTGTTGGCGGTTTTTTTGAGTTTCGGATACCAGTAGTGAAGTAACCTTGTCTTTCCCTTCATAAAAAGATTCTGGTGGATAGCAACAAGAATGGAGACGTGATGCCGTTTCTTAATTGCACAGATAGGAAGTGTCACACACACGATTTTCCTCTTTCCAGTGAAGTCTGTGGTCTTTGAATGTCTCAAGTTTTCTTGTGCCCTCCGTAATTAGTTTTTCCCATGGGATGTGGGGACTGCTTGTGTTCTGAAAAAGTGAGTTGTTACAAATGATACTGTGCACTCCCAGCATTAACATCCCTGACTACATATTTCACAGACAAGAGAGTTTTAGAATATTTTTTTATAGAAGTCTGTGAATACAATCCCCCCTGGAGGTATTTTGTGCTTATTCCCATGCTAATTTTTGTGTTTCTCCTGGGGCTGTAATCTCTTGCAAGTGTCACATATGGTAAGTGCAGCAGCTTTGGGGAATGGCTGCTGTAAGGTATCCCCTGGATATTGAGACATGCCACACAATGCCAGTGTCACATTGCCCTGGATTTGGTCATTCCTCTGCAAAGGAGTGAGGGGAATGTGTGGTTTAGTCCTGCATGTAGTTGTGGACAGTGCAGCCTGACCCCGTACAGTGGCTTATCTTTGCAGAAGTGAGGAGTGCCTTGATGCAATCAGGAGATAAGAAAAACACAGAGTTTCCTTTGACAGCAAAGCCTGTGTGAGAAGTTGCTGCTCTGGCTATTCCTTCCTGTCCTCGTTGGTTATGACAGCCCTTTGTGCGTGATAATCCAGTTCTTTTCAGCCGTCTGGTCTACACATTCCTCTGTGGCTCCTCTCTGCTTTGGGAAATCTGTATTTAGCCCAAGTTATTTCAGGAATATTAAGTGCAATGTGAGCTACAGGCTCACCTGAAGGAGTGGGGATGGTTGGACAGTAAACAAACAGGACAGCTGTGGGCTGAGTTTAGATGCTGGTGCTGTGTGGATGGCTCTTCCCCACGAATCCTTTCCTCTGACACAGCTGTCTGGTGCTGTACAGCAAGCCAGACTGGGAAATTAATTCAGCTGAAAAATAAACTGATGGGAAGAGCTGGTTGTCTCGTTCCTTGGTTCACCAGAAGGCAGCACAAACAGGAGGCAGCAGCCAGGCCTGGGGGTTGCATCAGTCAGTACTGCTGTTTGTCAAATATATGTGAATTTTCACTGCTAAGCTGTTTTTGTGGCCAGAAAAAGAAACAACGTGGAGCTGTGTATTGCAGTTTGGGATCCCTTGTTTTAGAAGGAGAAGTCCTTTTATTCACTGGGACAAATACCTGGGGGGGAGAAGTTTCCAGTTCGAAGTTAAGAGTAGCTTTACCAGAGGGGACATACCTTGGAATGACATGGCTTTTGTCATGTCTCTTCCCAGACAAGGTGTAGTGATCCTCTTCTTTGCATCCCTACTGTAGTTACCTGACTTGCCCTTGTAAGTGTGGAGCTCAGATGGGAATGGCACTACGGGAATATAACCCCTGTGTGATGATCTCCTCTGAAGCTGTGTCAGCAGCTGACCAGGCAGAGCAGTTTGGCAGCTGTTTTTTTCACAGTGAAGCAATGTGTATGCATTTGGAATCCTGTTAAGTTAGCTTATTTTAGAAAGCCTCAAATTATCCTGGTCTGAAAATGGTCTCTTACGAACCACTCAGTTCTGGGTAATTTACAGCCACTTAAACTAAAAGTTAATTTAGGTAAACTGACAGTGAACTGAGTATATTGTGCAACCAGATGACTTGTTTGGAAAGGCATCAGGAGGTATCTTGGAGGTCTGTCTCCCTTCTCTGTGGGTGAGAAGTGTGTATGTGGGCCAGGCATGGCTCTGGGCAGAGCTGGGCTCCCCAAACATGCTTGTGCTGAGGTCTGTGCCAGTTCTGGTACTGATTTATGCCTCCTGTCACTGAAAACGCCACATTAGCCAGGCTGTTTCTAAAATACCAGGTTGTGGGGAAGGTAGTAATGTGGTTTCCTTTATCTGCTGCATGTTACAGCACTTTATCTGAAGAATAATGCCGTCTTTAGGCAGAATATTTACTGTGGATGTAAGGCAATTATTTTCCCTCTGAGAGAGAATTTAAACAATTGTCTTCTGATAGCACCGATCACAGTGTGTGTTATCTCACCTATGCAGGTGCCAGCTATCAACTCGATGTTCAATTATTCATGTTCTTTTACGCAGTATAAATAAACATCTGCCTCTCTATGTATGTATTTTGCCTGGTGCCAGGTTTTGCTTGGAAGAAGGAGGCAGCTGCCTCACAAAAGTGTTTTATCAACCTTTTCTCTCTGCTTCCTTGCAGGGTGCGAGGACTGTGGGCAGTACCATGATTCAGAATGTCCTGAGCTGGGCCCGGTGGTGACAGTCAAAGACTCCTTCGTCTTGAGCAGGGCAAGGTAAGGAATGTTTGAGTTAGTCCTGCCTAACCCAACACCCTTGTTCGTCCTTTAAAACATATTTGCTGGCTAATGGATGTCACTGACAGTTGGAAAGCGAAGTCCCGGTGGGCTACAGAAATTTATGGAAAGCACATGGCCTTGATTAAATAGAAAAATTGATGCACACACTTGAGTGCTGTACTGAACTGAAGCCAAAAAAAATAACTTGCCGCTCATCAGGATTTGGTTTCTCCGCAGAGGTTTCTGGCAAAAAGTCAGGTAGTGCCAGATGGGGTGATGACTTCTGTCTTGGTTGGGTACCTTCCACTTTTTCCCCTCCTCAGATGCACTGTGAAGTGAATCCTCACACAGAGAAGTGTGTGAGGATTTCTCATTCATGCTGTATCCTCCTGCTTGGTTTGAACTCCGTTATTCCTCCCCTTAGAAGCAAAACAAGATGTTCTCATTATTGTGGGTCTTTAGGAATGATTAGGGGTAATAGTTCTGTCAGAAAATCTGTGACAGCACAGCAGAAATGCTCATGTTTGCCAAAAGAAACAAGTAGACTAAATCTGGTTTGGAGCAAACAACACTGAGTAGTGATTTTTACAGAGAAAGACAATCAGGCGTTGTCAGCAAAATTCATATTAAGATGTAAAATGTAAGGCTCAGGAAAGGAACCAGCTATTGTGGAGATGTAGTACAAATCCAAAAAGGGAAGAGGGTTCAGATGGAGTTCAAATGGATTATATAATGTGCTCAAGGCTTCTATATTTCGTCTTGGGGGAGTCACAGGCAGAAAACATGGGCACGTGGGCAGCAAGTCTGGCACCTGCTGGCTATGTAGGCCGTAGTGTGTATTGCCAGGATCATTTTGTAACAAATACTGGATGTGCTGCATGTGCCACGTGGGACAGGATGCTCCTGGTGTCCCACCCTGTACACTGGCAGCACCAGTGCAGGAGCTGTCACTGGTTTTCTGGGCCTTCCCAGAAAAAGAACTGCCCTGCAGTTCCTGCCAGGCAGTACATCCCTGTGCCTGGAAAAGCCTGCCATGGATGATCTCCTGCAGCAGATGTTATTGGTTCACAGCCCTGACACTAAAGGTGCTTTGCTCTTGGGGGTAATTTCAAAATAGGAACAAAAGAAACTGGGGATGGAGGCGCTTTCCTTGTACACAGCAGCTGGGCAGTGCAGTAAGTGTCCAGTCTGCACTGCACAGGTTGAATGACAAGTTAAACTGTTATTTCTTACCTTTTATCTGTTCTCTTTTTCCTTGCAATTTAATGCTCTTACTTATTCGTAGGGTGGAAAATTACCATAGTGTCCAGAATTTCCAACTGTGAATGTTTTCAGCCTTTTTTAGTTTGACATGCTAATGCCAAGTTTTCCCTAGTGGAAGTTGGGGCTGCTGGACAGTAGACTTGAAAGCAGAATTTAAAACTGACTGTATGACAGAAAAATGTATTTATTTTCCTGAAGAGCTAACAGCTGAAATCAGGTAAGATAAGAAAAGGAAAGAAAAAATGTAAGGGCAGCCTTTGTTTTACATCTGGGAACAGTAGCTGAGAGAGAGTTGTCTGAGGTTGAGGGCAAGTTTAACCACAAAGTGGATATGACTCTCTTAAAAAAACAGTCTGGTTGTTTAACCACAACTGTTGTTTCCTCTGTCCTAATGAAGAGATAAAATGAATAAACCATAAAGATTATACAGGAAGTGTTTGGAAACATCTCCTGAACTTCACTGTCTCTAACATTGCTTATTCTATGTTTAAAGCTGAAAACATTTTTTTTTTCAATTAATTTGCTTATCACTATGATTTCTTTTTGTATTTCTCTTCATCTAGACACTGAAGCAGTTCTGCCAGTGTCAACTTTTGTAGTCAGTAGCCTGTCTGATTATTTCTAGCTTTTCATCTGTTAGCACAGGCCCAAAAAAACAGAGTTGCATTTGGGGTCTGTAAAACCAATACGGTGGTTCCAATCATATGATTTTTCGGGGAAGATGTTCTCTGTGTCTTATATGTAGTAACAATATTTATTGCACACAGAAGCACTTGTGACCGAAGTATCAGTGCTTGTAATAAGGGACCTACAAGGCAGATGGGAAACTTCCAGGGCTTTCATCCTAAGGGCTTTGATCTGCATAAGTCTATCAAGTGTTAATTTGGGGAGGGATATAGTTTATTTTTTAAAGTAAGCATGATCATAACCAAAGATCTATAGGATAATTCATATGGGAAGAGGCATGAGGATATTCCAGTCAGAACTAACATCCATGCTGAACCACTAATTTGTTTCAATTTTATGCACATTGTCCCTTCTGCTCTTGCCATGAGCCCGTTTTCGATGTCTTTCCTGTACTGGGAGCCCAAAAGAGGAGGCAATAAATCATTAGGATCTCATGAGAGCAGAGCAGAGGGGAAACAATCACTTGCCTCAATCAGTAGGCTGCTCCTCCAAATCATCCAGGCTGTGTTTGGCCCCCTTTGCTGCTGGGACATGACCTCATGTCCACCTTGCTGCCCACACCCCTCCCAGGGTCTTTCTCCCAGGTGATGGTGCTGGCTGGGGTTCTTCCTTCCCAGGTGCAGGACTTTGTCCCTGGAATTTTACATGGTTCATGGCAATGTATCCAGGCTACCCAGGTCCCTCTGGATAGTCCTGCCCTCAGATGTATGGACTGTGAATATGGATTCCCTTGTCCCTTCTGGGTTCTTAAGGGTTGTTTAACAATACAGGTTCCCAGCACAGCTCTCTGTGCTGCCCCAGTTGTTGTGGCCTCCACGTAAAGAACCATCAATTGTGACCCTCTAAGCCTGACCACCCGATGAGTTATGTCCTCTAGTAGCTGTGTACCCATCTGAGACCATAACATTCCAACTTGGATACAGACAGAATTGTTGAAAGCCTAAAAAAAAGTGATTTCCCTTAAGTTGAAGGGAAATGGCATCTATTGCTCTTCTCTCGTCCGCAAAGCCAGTCATTTTATCCTGGAAAGCGAACAGTTTGCCAGGCATGAGTTGCCCTTATTCAGCCCATGGGGACTCTTTCCAACCACCTTCTCCTCACGTGCCCATAAATGCTTCCCAGAAGGTCTTCTTCCATGATTTTCCCAGGGGCTGAAGTGAGGCCAATCAGCCTATAGTTCCCTTTGGAATATAATCCTTTTTTGAAGATGGGTGCAACCTTTGTTTTTCTTCAGTCATCATCATTGAATGGTTTGGGTTGGAAGGGACTTCAAAGATCATCCAGTTCCCTTGCCATGGGCAGGGATGCCACACACTAGACCAGGCTGCTCCAAGCCCCATCCAACCTGTCCTTGAACACCTCCAGGGATGGGGAATCCACAGGTTCTCTGGGCAGCCTGTTACAGTGCCTCACTACTCTCGAAGTAAAGGATTTATTCCCAATACCTAATCTAAATCTGTCCTCATTTAGTTTAAAACCACTGCCCCTTGTCCTGTCACTATCTGCCTGTGCAAAAAGTCACTGTCTCTCTTTTTCATAAGCCCACTGTAAGTACTGAAAGGCCACAATGAGATGTCCTTGGAGCCTTCCCTTCTCCAGGCTGGAACAACCCCAGCTCTCTCAGCCTTTCCTCACAGCAGAGCTGCTCCAGCCCTCTGATCATCCTCGAGGCCTCCTCTGGACCCACTCCAACAGGTCCACATCTTTCCTGGTGGATGCAGCACTGCAGGTGGGGTCTCATGAGGGCAGAGTAGAGGCAGGGTCATCAGACACCTCCCCTGATGCCCATGATCTTTCCAAGACAGTTGAGAATAGTCTCAGTATGGTATTGGACTACTCTGTTGAGATTCTCAGGTGCAGCCAGTTCAGGTAGGTTCCTGGGCTTACATGGACTGAGCTTTCTCAAGTAATCATGGATTTGTCCTTCCTCCACTGCTGGTAGTTGTTCTCCTCTATTTATAAATCCTCACAGAACCTGGGGTGTGCTGATCAGAAGCTCTGCTGTTACCAGAGACTGGAGAAATACACGTTGACTTCTTTTTTCCATGGGTTCCTGCAGTGTTGTCCCACGTGTAACTATTTTTTTTCTTAATTCTCTCTTCAATTTTTAGGTCATCTTTGCCTTCTAATTTGGAGATAAGACAACTGGAAGATGGGACTGAAGGAGTGTTTGCTCTGACCCAGCTGGTGAAACGCACCCAGTTTGGCCCATTTGAATGCAAGAGAGTTCTCAAGCTGGAAAAAGAGTCAGATTTTCCCCTGAAGGTGAGACACAGCACATGAAATGCAATAACAAAGAGTCAGTTTTACCTGTGTAAAACTATATAAAACTCTGGAAAAAAGTGTAGGGATTATTTGGAACATCTTTTAGATGTGCTCTGTAATGGATGAGTTGAAGAAACATTCTCTCGCCAAGGTATGGAAGAACCAAACTAGTGGCTCGTTCTGTGTTTGAAGTGTTATAAGAGACACAGTCAGCAAAACTGGTTGTCTTTCACCTTCTGCATGTGATGATACAAGAGGGACAACAACTATGGCATTTAATGAGTCTCTTCAGTTTGATTGTTTAGTAGAGTAAGGTTGGGGTTTTTTCCTGCCTTGCGTTTGTTTATTCCTCTCTTGACAAGTCTTGGCAGGAAAAATGCTACACTAAAAATGGAATTCAGTCTTAGTTTTCACTAATACCTGAGTAAAGACTTAGGAATGTGACTCGGGCTCATGGGTGTTTTCGCAGCGTGTTTCACTCCATTCTCCTGTATCCAGCAATTTCCCTGAGAAACTGGTGGCTGCAGCAAGAATCCTTAGGATGGGAAGGCAGTTTGTTCCCATCCTGCCCCTGGTAGTCTGTCTCAGACTTACCCATGTGAAGGTGTGACTGATAAATGAAACACGCCTGATGCGGGTGTCGAGGCTTGCCTTGTCTCTGGCGGGCGTTGAAAAGGAGCCATTGCAAAAGCAGGAAATAAAAAAGTCTTTCTTAACTTCGTGCTATTTATCGGGGTTTTTATTCCGCGCACCTTTTTCTCGGTAGGTGTTCCAGAAGGATGGGCCCCTGGTGTACTTTGACACCACGAACGAGGACGATTGCAACTGGATGATGATGGTGCGACCGGCCACCGAGTACGAGCATCAGAACTTAACTGCCTTCCAGCATGACAACGACATTTACTTCACCACCTGCCAGGACATCCCACCAGGGACTGAGCTGCGAGTGTGGTATGCAGCTTTTTACGCCAAAAAAATGGAAAAGCCAGTGCTGAAGCAGGTCACTAGTGTTGCCAATGGTATGTGTGGGGGCCTTTCTTCCTTCCTAAGGGCCCAGTGCTGACAGGGACTGACAGTCCCTTGCTGTTGTAGTTGACAGGGCTGTTTATCCAGTAGGCTCTGCCCCCTGAGTCAGGCTAACCTGCATACAGGGGTGCCCTGCAAGAAGAAAGCAGAGATTTTTCACCATGGTACAGCCAAGTTTTTGAAAACAGATGGCCTAGTTGATGATTGAGCCTCTTCAGAGTGAACAAACTGGATAAATAGTTCTTAACTAAAGAATTGGTGATTGCATTTCTGTTTTTCTGGGTAGAAGGGCAAAGGAACTCAAGTGACAGTGAAGTCTAAACATGTGTTCAGATTTTCTAAGGAAGCTGTTCTTCAGTTGCAGTGAAGGTGTTTTGGTTTTGCACAAAAACTGTTTCACAGTTCTGAAAAAACTACATTTATCTTAATCCATGAGACCCACTAGAATAAGATCCACATGAACTGTTTGTGCATTGGAAAGAAAGGCATCAGGTTTTTTAGAATCTGAATTAGAATTACCAGAAGTCTGTTGTTCCTCTGCCCCTTTGTTTGCAAGGGCGTTTTCCTCCTGCTCTGGAGTTGGGAGTGTTCCCTGAATGGTATTACTGCTATGCTGAGTATAATTTGGGGTGACAAATGCTTGGGGAGAGGCCATTGCCATGAGCTTTATGGCTGAATCTTGATCCTAATCAGGATCACAAGTGCTACAGCTGAATTATCACAGTTAACAGGTTTCTGAATTATGAGATGTTTTTGGTTGGTATTGAGAGGTTTCATCTTTTGCCTCTTTAGTTTAACCTGTTCATGTATTTTTGCATGGAAGTGAGTACTTAAAAATACTGCTTAAGTATGTCCTGCACTCTCTGTTCAGCACTTTAACTCTACACTCCAAAATATTACAGGCACATTTCATGAGATGCAGGTGTAAGAATGTCATGGTTAAAATTTGACATGAGAATGTTATTTGCAGGCCTGTTACAGAGTGAAACTTTTTCACTATGGTTGCTGCTCTCAGGACAGAGCAAGAGAATCAAGAGGTCTGGAAAGTAAAGAAGATGAACTCTTTTTCCTTTTCACAGATGTGTGCTTGGCAGTGATGGAATCTGATAAAGAGGGGAATAAGGTCTCTTCAAAACCTTCTTCTGCTGTCTTGCCCCATAAAAAAACGAAGAAATCCAGCATATCAGCAGCTGATGCAGAAGGTAGGCAAAATTACAGTGTTTTTAAGGAGGTAGAGAACAGATCTACAGAGCTCTTAGGTCTAACAGTTCCATGTATATATATATGTATATATATGGGTATGTATCTTACAGCAAGTATTAATTTAGAGAAGATTTGAAAGTCTGGATTTTTCTTTAATTTTCATGGGCACAGTTCTTAAAATACATATGCAGGTCAAAAAGAAACAGAGGGGCCAATAAACCTTTAGGCAGGTGATTTTCTTGAAAAGCACAACTTCTCCTGACTTTGGAGGTGGTTGGTGTTGGAGTGGGGGCAATCCTAAAAAAAATCTTCAGGCTCTCTGTGCAAAGTGTAACAGTTCAAATGATCAGGTTGTAGAAGAAAACATGAGACTGTGGGTAGGTGTAAGAACAGTTTGGAACAGTTTGGAAATTACAAAAATACTGACCATCCCCAAATTACAATAATACCAGGAGCTTATTATTGTTGAGACAGTTCTGGATTATGGGAACTCAAATTTAAATAAACTTATAAGCTGTACAGTTGCTCTTGGGAAAGAACATATGGCTGAGGAAATAGTACAGTCAGAGTACATAGTGTGGAGATCAGGATCAAAGAAAACCATTCTGGGCCTGTTCTTTAAAAGATCTCTTTCCTAAATTTTGCTTATTAATACTAAAAGTAGCCAGGAGGAGAGTAGTTGTAGATGTGTACAAAGCAATTCATCAGAAGATGCATTTGTTCCTCTTGGATACTGTCACAGCTAAAATGGGAAGTTGACTGGGGAGTTGTCTTTGAGCTTGGCATTATTGATTTTTCTGGGGGTGACTTACGAAGCATTTGAACAGCCCCTCCCACATCCTTCGTCCTGCTGTCTGAAAGTCCGACTTCAACAGGAGCAAAATGCTTCCTATTGTATTTTGGGAACCCTAAAGTGTTCCCACTGATGTCGCGTTTTGGTGCTTCCAAACCAGAACATTCTCCTTTTGATTCTGAGTGTTTGCCTCAAGTCATACGTAAGCAGTTGCCAGCTGACAGATCTGTGCTTCCAAGTAAACCACGTTGCCCTGCAGCCACCCTGGAAGCCTGAGGAAGTGGGAACTTAAACAGGACCTGACTCTTCCTGACAAACCAGAGCACAACTAGGGTTTCTGGGCTTACTGCTTGAGGCGGCTGAGGAGCAAGGGAAGTGCAGAGTCAGGGAAAATTAAGTTATGCTGAATCTTGGGGTTTGGGTTTGCTGGTTTTGTCCTCCTGGACAGAGCTCTCAAGAAGTTCTTTACATACCCTGTGCAGAAGGAACTTCTGTTGCTGTATTGTCTAGTAATTTCTTATTTATTTTTTTATTTGTTACAACATGGATGAGATCACACCCCTGTAGTGCAGAATGTTGAACATAACTTGTAGCAGGGAACAGCCTCTGCCTCAGAGAATCTGTTATTTTGGTTTAAGAGCCAACACTGAAAAGGAGGAAGAACTTTATTGTCCCATCACAGATGGGGTCCTCAGGCAGAGAGAGATGAACTGACCTGCTAATGATCATCCAGGAAATCTGTGGCAGAAACTGAAGCACAGTTTGAATTCCCTGTGCTGCCATTCACTTACCCAAACTTCAGTGTCATCCTCCTCCTCTGAGGGAGTCTTGTACACTGTGGAATATTCAGCTTTGTGTGGGCCAAAACAATCTCTGAATTGGTCCAGATTTATTGGATCCTCTTGACAAATTCAGACACATTATTCAAGGACTAGAATACAATGGACTGTGAACAGAGTAACCATTTTCCTCTTTTTTTTTTTTTTTTTTCATTCCAGTTCCATTTTCCCCCTAATTTCTTCTTTATTTTTGCTATCTGTCCTGAGCTTGAAAAAACATTAAATTAAAACATTAATATGGTGGTTTCATAGCACATTTGATTAATGGAACTGCTCAAACCCAGGTTTTCATTGTCCTCACCCACACTTCCATTAATTGAAATGTTCTTACTCTGCAATGCTCTTCACAGAGAGCAAGGAGGCTCCTCCTGCTTCTCTCCTCAGCAGACCCAGAAGAGCACTGGTAACTCCAGTTTTAAAGGTGCTAAAAATTGCATTATATACATGCCCTTTATAAACACAGTCCTTTAGGAAGTGATAAAGGAACCCTCAGGACTTTACAAGAGCACTGATTCTCTCTCCTGGTATCATTTAGTATCTTCTGGTGTTTCAGACGTTCACGTTTGGAAAATCCCGAAGTGATCCCCGCTGCCCCCATGGGCCTTTTACCACTTAAATTGTAACCTGTGATACTCAGGGAGATATTGCAAGATAAACAAAGCTACAGGGATTTACCACCCTCCCATTTCCAAGGCTTTTCAGTATTTCTTCTTGCTGTGATTTAGTGAACACTCCAGAAGGCAGTGGAACTGCAGATGCAAAGCCCAGCCAGTGGACGTGTAAAGTGTGTTCATTTGCTTTCCAAGAGCCTCAGCTGCTGACAGGTAAGAAGTGCTGGAAATTCGTGAGTGAATACTGAGAACCATCGGCAGAATTCTGCTCTTCCACAGCTGTGGAGCCGTGACAATCCATGATACAGGAAGATAAAGGTTTTAGTTTTTGTGTTCCTTTAAGAAAAAAGGGTAGCACAGAAGGTAAAACAGTGATATTTTGGGTGTGAGTGGTCAGTCTGTGGGCAAACAAGTTTAATGTTGAATCTAGAAGAATTAAAACTTTTGTCTAGAGGATGAGATGTGACTGGTAGGAAAATCAAGGCTGGGGAGCTGCACGTAAGGTCAGTGATGCCAGCTTATACTTTATAATATTTGCTGTCTGGTATTTATGGCACAGATTTAGTAAAGGTAATGAAATACTTTTTTTCTGCATTTTGTTTGGAACTATACTATGCAGTTTATAAAAGAAAATATTTAGAAGGTCTGACCATTCAATGAATTGTTTTTGAAAAGGGGGCTTAGGCCCCTAAATAACTTGGGCATTTGGAAAAACGTACCTGTTATTAGTAAGCACAACCTTTCTAGATATCACAACAGTGATATCCAACAAATCTCCTAAAAAATTCAGTCCCTGTAGTTGTTTCAGTCTTTAATAAATGATATGCTTTTATTTAGGAAGGTATTGGGACTGCTTTTGAAATAACTTGAAGTGAGTCTCTGCAAAGACAGATGGACTTGATAGATGGGCTTCAGCTGGATCCATTGGAATATTTCGTGACAATTTCTTTCCCCTTTACTCTCCTGCTCTTTCCCACCCACCCAGAGCACTTGCTGAGTCACCTGGAACAAGCCAAAGGTGCCCCCCAACCCAGCCCAAATGATGCTGTGGCAGAGAAGGCAGCAGAGGCTCTCCCCACGGATCAGCCGGTGCCCAGCGATGCAGCCAGTGCCAGCACAGACTCCAGGAGGAAGGCCAGGAGGGGGAGAAAGGCCAAAGCAGCAAAAGCAGAAGCCCCTCTTGTCGTTGATGAAGAGAAGGATCCTGCAGGTAAAGCAGAACTTAAGAAAATGAGAAAATGTTAAGCAATATGTCCACTGATACATCTGTATTGGTGCCTTCTCGGGAAGGCCGAAAAGGTAGCACAGAGACATGATGGAGGTTTGTAGTTAGACCAGGGAAGCAGACAATCAACAGACTTTGTTAATTATCTCCAAGGGCCTTGTCTGTGCTGGATGTTGCAGGACCTACATTTAGATTGCCTGCATTCTCCTGTGATGGTTTTAGTAATAGAGAGGCCCAGAGAAACACAGGGTGGTGGTTATGAGACCTGCCTTGCTTTCTGCAGGAAGGAACAGGGGAGAAAGAGTCTTCCCTCCCAAGGGGAGATACCTCCCTCTTGACCTTAAAGTTTATTCTTGAAAGAGGCCTTTTTCAGGGCATTATCTGCCTTGAAGGGAAGTTCTAGGAGGGAATTTTACAGTGCGTGGCCAACTGACCCTTAAGTAACAGGTTGGAAAGGTAAGAAATTATATCTCCCTATGAGACACCGTCTACATCTTACTTGTCATTCAGCAGCCACTTGCTCTGTCCTGAAAGTGACTTGTTAGCAATCCATTATTTGTCACTGACAAATAACATTTGGCAACCTCACGAGGCTGAACAAGGCCAAGTGCAAGGTGGTGGTCTCAGAACTCAGGCTGGGGGATGAAGGGATTGAGGGCAACCCAGCCGAGAAGGACTTGGGGATGCTGGTGGGTGAGAGGCTGGACATGAGCCAGCAAAGTGTGCTGACAGCTCACAAAACAGCCATGTCCTGGGCTGCCCTCGAGGGAAGTGGTTCTGACCCTCTGCTCTGCCCTCATGAGACCTTACCTGGAGTGCTGCATCCAGCTCTGGGGTCCTCCGCACCCGAAGGACATGGAGCTGTTGGATTGGGTCCAGAGGAGGCCTGCGAAGACCTCCCCTGTAAAGACAGGCTGAGAGACCTGGGATTGTTCAGCCTGGAGAAGGGAAGGCTCCAGGGAGACCTGAGAGCCCCTTCCAGTGCCTAAAGGAGTCCTGTAAGGAACGATGGGAACAGACCTTTTAGCAGGGCCTGTGTGATAAGACAAGGGTTGGAATGGTTTAAAACTAAAAGAAGGACAGTTTAGATTGAATATAAGGAAGGAGTTTTTTGCAATGAGGGTGGTGAAACACTGGCACAGGTTGCTCAGAGAGGTGGTGGATGCCCATCCCTGGAAACATTCAAGGGCAGTTTGGGCAGGGCTCTGAGCAACCTGATCTAGTGAGAGATGTTCCTGCCCATGGCAGGGGGTTGGACTAGATGACTTTTAAGGGTCTCCTCCAACCCACGCTGCTTTATGATTCTTTGAACGTGTTTGTGGACAACTAATTTGTCCTTTGCCACATCTTACTACAAATTCCACATTTGAGGTTGTATTTCTAGCTGTCCACATTAATGCTGTATTTTTATGGTGTGTTTGCAGTGGAACATGTGGCTGACGTTGTAACTGAGGTCCCTCCAGAAGAGGTAGCCCTGCCTACACCTGCAGAGGAGAGGATTATGGATTTGGTTTTAGGAAAGATGCCCAGCACCACAAATAGCATCAGTTCAGTGACAAAGTAAGTGTTCTGGGATGCAGTATTTCCTCTTGGGTTTAATTAAGGTTATGTAACATGTAGCAGCTCTGCTAGACTTCTGGGCCCACAGATGCTCTTTTTTATCAGCATAAAATTGTGTGATGATACTGCTGCTGCTGCTGCTACAAGAGCTAACTTTTGAGTGCCACAGAGATGGCCTGTGCACTGGAAGATGGTGTGATATTGGTGCTAGAATTTTGGACCATAAATGAGAATTTAATTTTCCATCACAGTGCTGCTTTTATTCAGTGTGATTCTAAAAGCCTCCTGCAGCTGCAAGGTGAAATACTACTCCCATTGAATGTTGGTGATAAGACAGGCAAAGAAATTTTTGCTAAAAAACCCAATTTGCTAACTGTTGTTATTATTCAGTCTCGCTTGTCATCTTAACTCGTGAATGACTTCATATTGGTTTTGTGTGATATTTCAGATTTAGAGCAGTGGGAGGGGAAAACTTTGGTATAACAGAACCTCAGGGAGACTCTTTAGTATCATTTGATTAATTTGGATTCTTTTGTGTCTTTTTGTCTTGGTAAAATTGGCCTCTTGAATTATTTTTTTTTTTTATAATAAAACAATCGATTTTTCAAAATTAGCTAGTAATGGTATATATTGAAGTCCTTAGCAGACACAGAGCCATCAAAAAGGCATTTCAGAGTGTGGTTGTGCTGCTAGATAGCACAGTGCTGCTGCTTGTCAATGCCTTTTGCCTGGGAACTGCCTGGGAACTGCCAAGGTTTCCAAGCTGAAACAGCGCTGATGTTTTCAGAGGATGAGCAGAACAGATCCTTGCTGTTCCTCTGAGGGGGCCTGCAGAGAGAATCTGCTGCTGCTTTTTGCCTTGTTCGTGCTGGGTGAAGATAATTTGGAATGAGACACACTCTGGCATCTGCTGCTTCCAGGGGGTGGCCAGGGGGAGGGGGCACCTTGGCATTGAGGAAGCTCCATCCAGGCTCCCTCCCTCCCTCCTGCCAGGAGCTGAGCATAACACTCCTCCAGCTTCTGCCAGCTGGTGGAACTCTCTTGCAACCTGTTGGGATACCTTTCAGTCCCTGCCTTTTTCTCTGATCCAGTAGGTTTGCTCATCACCAAAACACCATGTCCCTCAAAAGAAGTTTAATTCTCTCTAGTAGACACAGGATGCGGCGGAAGCTGATAAAGCAGCTTGGGGAGCACAAGCGGGTCTATCAGTGCAGTATCTGCAGTAAGATCTTCCAGAACAGCAGCAACCTCAGCAGGCACATCCGTTCTCATGGTGGGTTTGCTCTTTGCCTCCCTTGGGGATTCGTTTTGTCTCTTGTTGCTTCCACCTTCGAGTAGAATAGCTGGGCTGCTTTTAGGTATTGGGATACATAGCTAGGAGAGAGCTGTTTTTTCTTTTTTCCTCTCTTTTAAATGTCTCTGGGAAACTCTTTTAGTTATGCAGACCAAAGCATGAGAAGGCAACAGCTGAAAGATGAAGTCAGAGTATTTAAAATTT
Organism: Oxyruncus cristatus; assembly: GCA_013399855.1. Taxonomy (NCBI): domain Eukaryota; kingdom Metazoa; phylum Chordata; class Aves; order Passeriformes; family Cotingidae; genus Oxyruncus; species Oxyruncus cristatus. The sequence goes on from VXAY01006448.1 coordinate 93,015, forward strand.
GAATTGAGTACATCTGTTCAATAGGGGCAAGGATACACTGTTTATTCCAAAACCATTCTTGCCTTAAAATATCTACGTATATATATCACCCCCACCTTCACAGGCACATGGGTTACATAGCTGTGTAAATGTCAGCTGAGTGCTTTTCAGATTGTGATCTGCAGTTCCAGGGGTCTGTGTCCTATTCTAAGAACTCAGTGAAAAATAATCACTGAAAAAGGGTGGGGGAGCTAACCAGAATTGTTGGAAATGGTTAAAATCCACTGTATAAATCTCCTGAATTACTGTTTTTCATCACTAGCCTGTTTGTTTGCAGTTTACTTGTGCTTTGGTTTCCCCTGTCTTGCTTGGAGTTGGTTATAATCAATCACTGCCTACTTTCCTTTTATCCTGGTTGATCCCCTCAGGTGACAAACTATTTAAATGTGAGGAATGTGCAAAGCTGTTCAGCAGGAAGGAGAGCTTGAAGCAGCACGTTTCATACAAGCACAGCAGAAATGAAGTGAGTGGAAATGACTCTGGAAATGACTCTTGGGCTCTTGCTGAGGTCGGGTGGGAAGGTACAGTGATATTCCAGGTTCCAGCTGGGCAGCTTGGGTCAGTTCCATGGGAGCAGGGATCCCATGAGAGTGAGACAAGACTGACAGGGGAGAGGTAACATCTTCTGCTTAATGAATTTGCAAAGTGTGGACATGCTTTTGAGCACATACAAGCCCTTTTCCATATCCCAATTTCCTATAGAAAGTTGCTTTCAGGCATTGGATACAGCCAGACGAGCTGGAGTTAGCTAGACCTGCATGCTACAGAGGTGAGATCTGACTTGAGTTTATGGTACTAAATAGGAGTGTTCCAGTCCTGTTTGCCTGTGTTTTTCATTTATCACCACCTGTAGTGTCCTTTCATGTGTGAGCTGTGGGCAGAGTGTGAACTCTGCCTGTTCATGAGGGCCTTTTGGTGCTGCTGCCATAGGAATATTAATAACACACCTGTAGTGGCACCTTATTAGTGAATATTCCCATTTCTGCTTGGCATCAAGGTCCTTAGCTCTCAGATTGCTGCCATCTGTTCTGGAGGATGAGTCAGATCACATCTTATTTCCCAAACATTCTGTCTCTGTGTTGGACTGGGGGGTTATCAGGAAGACTGTGACATGCACACAGCAGGTATATGGTCTCTTTTTTTTTTTTTAATAGCTCAGATGTAGGAACATGGCAGGATGACACAGCATCAGAGTTCTGCATCAGTGTGTATTTAAATGTCCTCTTGAAGGAATAAAAATTGGAAAAGACAGAAAGCAGAAAAAGTAGTTGAGATTTAGAATTTCTCTGTCGGACATGACTTGGCTTTTTCCCCGACTTAAACTCTTCCTGTTTGCAATCCTCAGGTTGACAGTGAGTACAGGTACAAATGCACCACCTGTGAAAAGGCCTTTCGGGTGGAAAGTGCACTGGAATTCCATAACTGCAGGACAGGTGAGAATGGATGACTGTTCCACTTCCTCTGGCATCTCTACTCCATTTGGGGGGGATGTCCACAAATCCATCTCAGCATAGAAACTACAGAAGGGGAGTAAGAATTTAGGTTTTTATCATCATCACAAGAAACAAACTGTCCCGTTTCCCTAAAAAAAAAAAAAAAAGGTTTTTTGATAAGAAAAGTGTAACCAATAATCTGTAGAGCAACATGGCCAGTTAGGTATTGCTTTGTTTAGTATCTCCTGCTCACCTGTCTGATACCCTCACTGGTGTTTCATTTTGTGTGTCCACAGATAACCTGTCACCATCTCTGTTTGACTTTCTTTCCTGAAACTAAGTTCCACCTCATTTCTCTGAAACAGAGGAACTGGAAAGGGGATCAGTACTAGTGATAGTTGTAATTTTCTGGAATCTCAGTTTTATTCAGCTTTTTTCACGTTATATACTTGCAGTAGTGTCTCTAGATGTGTTTTTCTTGTTGTCACTGGAACCTGTCCTTTTCTCCCATGGCCGTCCTTTGTGGTTACTCACGTTATTTATGCTTAGAAAATGACACCCTGGTTTGCTTTTGTTGGACCCACCATAACTGTCAGTCCAGAATGCCCCAGGTAATTGCCCCTTAGAGCACCTTTCAAAACAGGGTTTCTCATTTCCTTTCAGAGGGTACAGCTTGTATAAAAGCTCAGCCTTGTGCAGAATGGAAGGTAAAGCCAAATAACCTCAGTGTTCTGCTTATTCAAGGGCAGCAGCTCATTTTCTCTCTGAGCTGACCAATACAAGCAGCAATTTCTCATAGAATAGAGTCACAGAATCATTAAAGTTGGAAGAGACCTCCAAGATCATCAAGTCAAACGTTTGAGTGAAAAGGTCAGAGTTTTCTCTATTCTTGAAGGCATCAAATTGTAACTTCTTTGGGATTGTTGCAGCACTGGCAGATTCCATCTACAGGACTGTGTTTTCGTGTTCCAAGGAGAGTCTCAACTACTGACTACAAAACAAATTCCCCATAGGCCTGTTGTCATGTGATGGTATATTTTCGAGGTTTTATCCTTTATTCTGGAGCATTCTGTACTGGCTGGTGTCAGGAGCTAGAGCTGGCAGGAGTATTCTGGTGCTGAGACACAGCTGTGAGGCTGTGTTGCTGTATAGTGAATTTACCAACGCTGGATATTCAAATCAGTTGTAACAGAATCCACTCCAAAACTTCATTTTAGTCTATGCTAGACCACAGTGGAAACGTCCCACGTGAGGAAGTTACAATGCTATATTCCATGTTCAGGTTAGCATCATATGTATTTATTACCTTTGGAAAAAAAATAAATTTGAAGAAACACACGTGCTTTTGCATTTCCCTCCTCAACCCATACAGTGATGAACAAAACTGCCTCACAAGCATACAAAGCCTCTTCCCCTCTGTAAAGAGCTCTGCATGGTTTCTCTTGCTTACAGATGACAAGACTTTCCAGTGTGAGATGTGTTTCAGATTCTTTTCTACAAACAGCAACCTTTCAAAACACAAGAAAAAGCACGGGGATAAGAAGTTTGCATGTGAAATCTGCAATAAGATGTTCTACAGGAGGGATATCATGCTAGATCATCAAAGAAGACACTTGGGAGGTAAGTTTACTGCAGATCAACCTAATTGTTACTCTCGAAACAGCAGCAGAGGTGAGAAAGTTAGGGAAATGATTGTGTGCATTAGATTCTTCTGGATGGTAGCTGTCTTTTTGTTTTATTGCCAGTTACCTGATCCAGAGTAGCAAGTTTCAGCAAAATGTGACATTTATTAAAAATAATAGTCCTGGATCCTGCAGGGGAGTTGTTTAATTCTGTGAAAAACTTTCTAGGAGATGCAGCTGCTTTTTTTTTTTTCAGCCTCATGTGATTGAATCCAGTGCTACTAACAGTCATGTGAAAGCTGCTGGGCTTATTATGCAGTAGTTTAGACTAGCTGATTTTAATTATGATTTGAATTCTGTTCTTCCTCTTTTAAAAAAATTGTGTGGTAACTTGAAACTCTGAAGGCAGAGAATGAACTTGCCATGTACAACTGGAAGTGGCTACTATATAAATATAGTATCAATGGAATGCTGTGGGATGTTACCTTTCAAACACTTGAGAATATATGAGAATGAGATGATGAGAGTTTACTGTTCAAAATCTCAAGCATCTAAAAGGATGTTGTAAGTACTGAAAGGCTGGAAAAACTTCATAGGTTGCTAAACATGGATTAAAATGCCTTTGGTGATCTAGATGGTAAAACCAAAGGTGATTTAAAAAAATCAGCCAGACTGTCTAATTTGGTGTTTTGGGCACAGGTGATTGTCACTGGCTCTTTTTGTGATTCAGACCTTTGTGTCATGAACCAGAGGAGAGCCAGAGGACAAGGGGCTGAATGACAGTGGCCACGTGTCTCGTGTTTAGCTGTCACTGAAGAGCTGGAGCCCTCTGTCCTCTTGAAAGGAGCGGGGAAAGAGGTCTGAAATCCTCACTGAGCATTAAAGCTGATGCTGGATTGTTGCCTCTCTTCTTAGAGACTCTCCCTCCTCTCTCTCTTCTTAGTGAAAATATTGAAGTACCCAGGCGTACGAGATCTGCCTGTTTCCTGGTGTTGACAACAAATGTCTGTTTTCAGACACTTTGCAGTTGGTGTAATAACCAATAAGCCATAACAAATCACTTTGGCAGACTGCTTTTATATTCTTAAGACACTGTTTTAATTTAGAAACCACCCTTTTGTTATAAATTAAATCCTGCATCAAGGCCCTTCCCCGTGTTTCACTCTTCTCCCTGGTACTCCCCTGAGAGGGCCTGCAGATTGGAGTGGAAAACCATGGTTTATTTCTTTGTTTTGTTTTTTTGATGGGGACTGTTCTGTGAAGGGGTGAGGCGTGTGAAAAGAGAAGACTTTGAGCACAGCACGGAGAACATGGTTCGCTACAAGAAGGAGCCTTCGGGATGCCCCGTGTGTGGGAAGGTGGGTGTGTGTGCCAGGTCTGCACTGCAGCTCCAAGGATGTCACAGTTTAGTCTAGAGAACAGAAGGCTGAGTGGGGATTTCATCAATACATACAAATATCTCCAAGGTGGGTGTCAGAGGATGGTGCCAGACTCTTTTTGGTGGTGCCCAGCGACAGGACGAGGAGCAACGGCTGTAAATTAAAACACAAGAAGTTCCAGCTCAACATGTGGAAGAACTTATTCCACTGAGGGTGGCAGAGCACTGGAACAGGCTGCCCAGGGAGGTTGTGGAGTCCAGTCAAGGCATTACTCTTTAAACAGCCATAGCTCCATTATATCCAGGCCCACTGTGATGGTGGGAGCTGTTAGGACAGAGAAAAGAACAAAACTAAAGTTCAGGCAAGACCTTTCTTCAGGACATGCAGCACCGTGTAGAGTGTCACACATGGCCACTGTGTGTGTGTCAGTGAAATCTCGTGGCTTAGGTTATTTAAAGTGGAGTTTTTCTGCCAGAATGTAAACAGCTGGGGTTGACTGTGTGCATTGGGAATCGCTTTCCACTAGGAATCAAAGTGAACTCACAGCATAGTAATGGCATTGTTGCATTAGGGTGTTTAGCAGTCGTGATTTTAACCTGCTCTTGTCACAGAGAGTTTAACCAGTGATTTTATAAATGTTTAATGGTTCATGGTGCAAAATGCACCTGAGCAACTCTTAGGCTGGTGTGTAGACCTCTGGTTTTGATGCTTTGGATGCGTTATGTATCAATCAGGGTAGATTTTGTGCATATATCTTTTTATAGACGGGTGGAAAATTGATGATTCAAAAGACACTCTAAATATTTCTAATTCTACCCTGTGTAATTCTGCTGCAGCTTTTTGGAAAGTCCATCTCTGATGAATGGCCAGTTTCAGTCAGTTCCTTGGAACTTTGCCTCTGGATTTTGCCATGCCAGCAGTTTCTGAGGTAGCCTGCTGGCTGGCTAACAGGAGATCCTACCTGTTTCTGGCCAGAATGACTCAAAAAGACAGTAAATATATTCTGTGCTCTCCATTGGATAAATTACAAAGAACTGTAGCTTTGCTGGACATGGTCCAAAACCCCTTCATTCCTTCCTTCCTTCCTTCTTTGCTTTTAGGTATTTTCATGTAGGAGCAACATGAACAAACACCTTCTAACACATGGAGACAAGAAATACACTTGTGAGATCTGTGGACGTAAATTTTTCAGGGTGGATGTGTTGAGAGATCATATTCATGTCCATTTTAAGGTATTGTGTTAATATTTAATTAGCAAAGGCAGATTGTTCAGACATAACTAGGTTATCACTGAATTGTAAGGGACTGAATTGAAAGGGAATTGTATCACTCAGGGGTTCTCATAAAGATGTTTCTATGGATGTAATACTGTACCAGTTGAGTCTCTTTACATTAAAGTTCCTTTTATACACACAAAAAATAATACTATTTGTTTAAATAAAAAAACTAATATTGTTTATTGGAACAAACAGTTATTCCTTGTGTAGTCATGGACAGAAGAACTTTGTTAACCTGGATTGAATGAAGCAGGAGGATATTTTAAATAAATAATATTGCAGCAATTGTTAGTGCAAGGCAGTCTGCATGGCAACAAAAGGTGAACAGGTGAACCTTTTGAAGAATAAGTTTAATCTATCAAATGTTCTTCCCCACTCTACACAGGACATAGCCCTCATGGATGATCACCAGAGGGAAGCGTTCATTGGTAAAATTGGAATCTCATCAGAGGAAAATGATGACAACTCTGACGAAAGTGCAGATTCTGAGCCTCACAAGTATAGCTGCAAAAGGTGCCAGGTAGCTTTAAATACTTTCAAATTAACTTGTTTTGGGGTGGCGATGGGAGAGTGGAGATGTCTATAAATCATTCAGAACTTTAAATAACATTAGGGGTTTTCAAAGAGAAGGCCAGTCCACTGGTCTGCAGTGCTTGTTACCTCTAATCTGTGAAGTGATGTTATTCCATAATACTTTAGGTGGTGTTCTGTGAGGTGGATGCTAAACACTTACAAAGAGAAATACAGATATATTCGGTTAACTGTGGAGGGAAACAAGCAACACTGGATGAAGAATCACTAAAGGAACATTCAAATCAAAAAGGAACATTCTGATCTTGTACTACCTTTTGTTTACACGCAAATTAAAACCATTACAGCATTTCTGAATGATACAGTCCACAAACTGATTGATTTTGCTGATATCAGATGGTCCTCTAGTGGATATCCAGTTTGGAGGATCAGGACTGCTGCTTATGTTCAGCCTGGCTGCTTGTTCTTGGGCTGCCCTGTGACTAAGAGGATGGCAGTGGGAGTACTGCTGGAATGTAGTTTACTCAGTTGTCAGCTGAGAGAGGAAGACTTTTTAAACCTTTTGCTGCATGGCTTTTGCCATTTGGTAAAGAAATAACAGGGTCCTTAAGGCCCATTTGGATTCTGTGCCCTAACTGTGCTGGCACAGGGGGAATTAAAAAAAAAAAAGTGAGAACAGCAAAATTGGCCAAACTGACATAGGGACAGGGGAGTTTTGGTAGTTAAGCCACTGACTTGACCCCTGGAAATCAGAGCTTATTTCACAGTCCCCACTTAATGTGGTGAAAGTTCTTACCTTATCTTCATTTTATAACCTGTAGATAATAATTCTTGAGTTTTCTGTCCTTATCTGTGAACTGGTATAAAGTGAAAACTGGTTTGAAGCTTATGCCAGTAAACATAAGAAGGTGTGGTATCACAACAGTTAATCACATGGCTGCTTTCAGTGTGCTAATTTTCCTGCCTGACAGTCCATGGGTACATAAACTGCATAAAATTGTGTGCTTCCAAGTGAGGGCAGTTGGGCCATTCAGATCAGAAAGCTCTTTTTGGAAGCAGGGGGTTTTTTTTAGCACTTTGCCGGTGTTTGTGAAGTAAAGAGTTGTGTAAGGGAACAGCTGTGGAAAGTGAGATTTATTGTGAGGAGATGGGGAGGCTCTTCTGGGAAACTGAACAGCCAGAGGGAGAACAACACACAAATGAGTCTTGGTGAAATCCCTCTTCTGAGCTCTTAAGAATCTCTCTGTGTTTTTTCTTATCCCAAAGTACATCTTCACCAGGCTGTGCAGTGCTGTCAGAAATACCTGACTAGTTCCAAAATTGGAGCTAAAGATCATGTCATTATGGCACTTTGCCCTGATATTCTGAAGCATGTCTGGATATGCTGGATCATTTTGGATATGCAGGGTTACATAGCCCTGGGAGCTCAGTAGTGGAGCACCTGTCTGTCACAGCTTTAGCACTTCCAGGAGCTGAGCTGGAGTCACTGCCCTGCAATGCCCAGAAATTCCAGCTCTGCTGAAGCTAGTGCCAAAGCTGACTGTGCAGGCTAGAGCTTGCCATGCCCTTAGAGCCCAGCAGACATTTCTTCCACCTGTGGCGTCCTCACTTTGACAGCTGGTGGAGGTTAAACATGGCTCTCTTCAAGGCTGTTCCTCAGTGCACGAATAATTTGGGATCCTCTTCTTGTGCAGTGTAAGAAGTGGAGACACCATCTCAAGCAGGTTTTCCAAACGAACCGATGTCCTCTAGCAGCGTGCCTGTAATGGCCAAAGGGGTTCAGGCCTAAATCCAGCTTTCACAGATTTGTCATCTAGTGATACACAGGGTATTTAAGTGATACACAGGATATTTAAGTGATATGCAGGGTATTGATGTGATGCACAGGGTATTGAAGTGATACACAGGGTATTTAAGTGATGCACAGGGTATTCAAGTGATATGCAGGGTATTGAAGTGATATGCAGGGTATTGATGTGATGCACAGGGTATTGAAGTGATACACAGTGTATTGAAGTGATATGCAGGGTATCAAAGTGATGCACAGGGTATTTAAGTGATATGCAGGGTATCAAAGTGATGCACAGGGTATTTAAGTGATATGCAGGGTATCAAAGTGATGCACAGGGTATTGAAGTGATATGCAGGGTATTGAAGTGATACACAGGATATTCACGTTGACTTGCACCAACTCGAGGTCCTGGCAATGCGCTCCCAGCTCACTGCTGTGCCTGAGGACTTTTTCCCCCTTTCATTCACTATTGGTTCCTTCCCCAGCTGACTTTTGGCAGAGGGAAGGAGTACCTGAAGCACATCATGGATGTGCACAAGGAGAAGGGCTACGGCTGCAGCATCTGCAACCGGCGCTTTGCCCTGAAGGCGACGTACCACGCGCACATGGTCATCCACCGGGAGAACCTGCCTGACCCCAAGGTGCAGAAGTAAGACATGTGGCACTGATAAGAGGAACCATCTTCTTGGAGTGACAGTGGCTCTGCCCCCTGGTGCTTTTAGAGAACCAGTGACAGGACCCGAGGGAATGGACTGAAGCTGTGTCAGGGGAGGGTCAGGTTGGATCTCAGGAAAAGGTTCTTCCCCCGGAGGGCGGTTGGGCACTGAACAGCCTCCCCAGGGCAGTGGGCACAGCACCGAGGCTGCCAGAGCTCCAGGAGCATTTGGATGATGCTCTCAGGCACAGGGTGTGACTCTTGGGGATGGTCCTGTGTAGGGCTAGGGGTTGGACTTGATGATCCTTGTGGGTCCCTTCTAACTTGGCATATTCTGTGTAATTGGGCTGTACTAAAACATCTGAAACAGTATAATGGGTGTTAAAATATTTATTAAAAGCTTTAAATAAATATCACTGGTGATTGACTTCACACAGATGATTAGTCAACAGCCTCACAGTGTGGGCTTTGCAAATTATAAATCAATGATTTTAATAAGTATTTTTTTAAAACTATTTTTTGAGTGAATAGCAGTGTCAGGCTGCTCCAAGCTTACAGTCAACTTAGGAGTTTCTTAAGGTTCACTTTAGAAAACTTAAGCTTCAAGGGACTTTTATAGTAATTAGTCTTAGCAAATGAAATAGAATTACTGACAGAGATGCCTGAAAACCACTTCTGTCTCAAGAAAAGAATCGCAGTTTTTGGTCTCTTTGGTTTCAGATACATCCACCCATGTGAAATCTGTGGAAGGATTTTTAACAGCATAGGAAATCTGGAAAGACATAAGCTTATACATACAGGTAAAAATGTTGTGTTTCTTTATAATTATCAATACAAAAAAGAAATTTCTATTGCCAGTGCCTACCTTTTTTTTTTTTTTTTTTGGCTAGAGGAAAAAGTTATGGGTTTTTAAGTTACAGTCAGATAAATGTTATATTTTTGCTTTTAGGGTAGACTGGTTTTCAAAAGCAGGTAATATTAAGGAGATTTAATCTGGGCATACAATCCAAATTCCTAGACAATATGATGTTGAAAGATTCACCTAATTCTGTGTTCTGTACTTCCCCAGATTCTTATCCATGCCACCTTCTCACCATTACACAGGCTGAAAACTGCTACTGCAAAATCATTTTTAACAACTCATTACTATTTCATGCTACTCAGTATTTTCCTACCTCAGGCTTTATCTCTTTTTTTTCCAGATCTCACACAAAAAAAACTTTCTTCTCTCTCCAATGTCTTCTAATTTAGTTTGGGCTACAATACGCATGAAAGGTGTGGTTGACAGCACGGCGGGGCCTTTGCCCTCTTTAGTCACCACTTTAGTCAATTTTTAGGAGATGCACATTTTTCATTAACATTTTCTTTTATGTTTGTGTTGTCTTTTAAATTTATTTTTAAGGTGTAAAAAGTCATGCTTGTGAGCAATGTGGCAAATCATTTGCTAGGAAAGACATGTTAAAAGAACATATGCGAGTCCATGATAATATCCGAGAATACTTGTGTGCAGAGTGTGGCAAAGGTATGTCTGATGCCTTGTTTTCCATTAATTGTGATACTGAATAGCAGGTGAATATCTGAGTTAAGACTTCTTCCATTCTTAGAGTATTTGGAAGTGCTGTAAATCCTGCGTCTTTGAGAAGTAGAAACTGTATTAATCAAGAACCTGGGGGTTACATAAACTACCCCTAATTTTATACAGTTTAGTCATACGGCCTGTCAGAAAACACTGGTTTTTATAACACACCTGACGAGGTTCTAATCCATTTACAGCACAGAAGTGAATGCAAGTTGATTTTTTTCATTCTAGACTTGTTTTCAGGCTTAAGAAATAGAATAATTTTTCTCTGTAAGAGCCTTAAATGTCAGAGTTGCTTTGACTTTTTTAATTGTTCGCGTTACAACTCGGACAAATCTGACCTGGTATTTTAGTGGAAGGCAGTAGTAAGTCTGACACCTCTAATGATGCTTTGTCTTTGCTTGTCCCTGCTGTTTTGCTTCTTCCTCAGTGGTTACTCAGATGTCTTCCAGAGCTTTTTCCTGGAATTAAAATAATAATGATAATGTGCATTGCTACATAAACAATTAAAAATATGCAATTGTGGACTCATGGCAAATATAAGCTTAGAGCTCTTGGGTAACAACATGATCATCCTGAGTTCTCTGAAGGTGGGAGCAGTGGAGTAACTGTCTTGTTGTACCTTTTGTCTCACAGGAATGAAGACAAAACATGCACTTCGTCACCACATGAAACTTCACAAAGGGATTAAGGAATATGAGTGCAAGGAATGCCACCGAAAGTTTGCACAGAAGGTCAATATGCTGAAGCATTACAAAAGACACACAGGTGAGGGCTCTAAAAGTGGCACTGAATCAGTTAAATGCTTCCCAGTAGAGAACTCTTACCTAGAAAAGTCAGAGAGTATGAGGAAAACTAATAAAATAGGTATATTCTTCCTTTTGAAAAGTGGGATTTTGTCCTCAGCTGACATCACCTGTCCTACAACTGGAGAGATACAGTTTAGTTGGTTTCAAGCTTTGGGGTTTTTTTTTGAGAGTGGTTGTTTTGGTCTAGAATAGGTCCAGAGCATTGGCTTTGTTTTAGTTTAGTCTTCAGGTTCCCATTTCCCAAAATTTTACCTCCCACATCAGCTTCCCTTGGATTTATTTTCTGCCGGATATAGTGCCATGGCTTGGATGAAAATAGGTGGTGAAGCTGGGCTTCTTCTACTTGTTTGACTGTGCTTTTTATGGTTTTTTTAATGGTAGTAGTATGAGACTCTGAATTGTCCCAGATACCTTAGGCTCCTTTCACAGATGCTAAATGTGCTCTTCATGCAGGAATCAAAGATTTCATGTGTGAGCTCTGTGGCAAGACGTTTAGTGAGAGAAATACAATGGAGACTCACAAGCTGATTCATACAGGTAAACCCTCTAAAAAACAGTATCCAACAACAGTATCTTAATTCTGTTCCTAGGCTTGCTTTAGTCTTGCCAGTCTTGGAACTGGCGTTGCACATCCTGTTACCAAACACAAATTGTTCCTCTCGTTGAGGTGTCGACAGTTAAGATACTCATCTGTTGGGTTTCCTTCCATCTGCCACCAGTAGGAAAACAGTGGACATGTTCAGTGTGTGATAAGAAGTATGTCACTGATTACATGCTGCAGAAGCACATCCAGCTCACTCATGATAAGGTGGAAGCCCAGAGCTGTCAGCTGTGTGGGACAAAGGTTTCTACCAGAGCCTCCATGAGTCGGCACATGAGGCGTAAACATCCAGAGGTGAGTGAGTTTGGCAAGGTGGATTGTGGCGTGGTTTGGGTTTGGGTTTTTATTTTTTTAGGAAAGTTTATGGCCTTCAGTGACTTGAGTGACTTGTTTTCCCCTTTTCTCTTTTTCTCCTTCTTTTTGGAGCCAGTGTTAGGTGGTGTCTGTGAAACATCCACTAAACTGAATCAGCCGTTTAACTGTGTTACATGTTTTAGTAGTAAACAGATCTGATTGCCAGTCCCTGAAAATGAAGTTCTTCTGATTATTTAAACCCCTTTTCTTTCTCTGCCTCAGCTTTAAATGTGTGTTTTTTCATGTTTTGTCTTCATCCATTAGCGAGTATAATGGATTCTTTTCTCCCCATTGTGTTCCCTGTGTTCAGAAGTGATCTGAAAGAAGTGATGAATAGAGAGGTGGTGGCAGCATCTGCTGATGATACAAAATTATTCTCAGTATTAAAGATTAATGCTGACTGGAGAGAATCTGGATTAGAGGGATGTTTTGTCCGACCCCAACGGGGTTTTTTCTGTGTTCTAATTTTCTGAATAGCTGTTGTGTTTCTCCTCAGCATTTCTTGTTTAGGTTTGACTGAGGCTTGTCTGTTCCCTTTGAGGCTTTGTTTTTTAAAACTACCAATTTATTGTTATTGTTGCTTTGCTGTTTTATCATGATGACTGTGAAGGAAGTCAACAAAGTGCTCTATTTATTGATTTGGGGATTAAAAATGCGCTGTTCTTTGATGAGCTGAGGTGTAGAGATTCAGCTGAAAGTAATGAAGTAGGACACAGGATTTTTTTTCAAACTTATTGTTTTCTATATAATTCATCACTTCCCAGTGGGTTGTGTTCTGTCTAGAATGTGAAAATAAACATATTCTTCTACTGGTGTCCTTAAACTTTGCTGGTTTTCAGTGAGAATGAGAAGACTTTATGCCAAAAGGTTATTTAGAAAAAAGCCATGGTTAACTCCTTCGTATTAAATGATACGTGTACAATATAGGATTACATCATTTTGGCTTTGGGACAGGATTTATTAGGGAGATGCTCTATTGTTTACTGCAGTTCACCAGCAGATACCTCTTTGTCTACAGATCCTTTCAGTGAGGATTGATGATTTAGAACAGCTGCCAGAGACAACTACCATTGATGCCTCTTCGATTGGGATTGTTCAGGTAAATTCCAGGCCCACTGGAGGGTGAGGTGGGGACATTTTTGGTACGTAACATAGCTGAGCACAGGCTGTGGGTGAGGAATGTGCTTTTTCAGAGCCAGCCCCAGGGTAACATGTCCAAACAGCTGCAGGTTCTTGATCTGTTTGGTTGTGTAACAGGGGCGCTAGTAAAAATAATTACAGGGTGAGGTCTCACTCCCCCAAATAAGGGTTTTCTAAAGCTTATTTCTTTGCTTGAGAACTGACAGTAAAACAGCTTCAGGTGATAGGCTCTTACTTGGAACTTCACTAAGCAAAAGAACTTGATGTTTTGTTTGGAATTGTGTTGCTCCAGCCGGAATTAGCCTTGGAACAGGGGGAATTACCAGAAGGGAAACAGCACATAAAAGCTCCTAAACGTGGCCAGAAACGAAAACAAAAGTCTGGTGAGGAGGAGGAAGCTCAAGTGCCTGAGGACCCTGCCTTCAGTGAATACACAGAGAAGGAAGGTGAATTCACAGGGAATGTTGGAGATGAGACTAATTCAGCTGTACAGAGCATCCAGCAGGTGAGCTCCAGGAGCAGGGTGATGGTTGCAGGCATTGCTTAGAGGGATAACCCTTCAGTTTTGGCTAATTGCAAACACAAAAGTGTGATTGGAACATCTGGAGCTGATTTGATAAACTGTGGTAGTACGAAGATGGATACAGACTTTAAAAAAACAAGGAGTTGGACAAGTAAGCTCCTTATGTTTGTTTTCATTTCCTTTGGTGTTACCATCTCCTTGTTTGCCAGGTACCACTAACTGGCTGATTAAAAAATGAGATTAAAAGCAGGAAAACTAATTTGGCTGCTTGTTTTGAATGTTGCATATCCCCCTCTCCTATTACCATCGTATTGCTATATGTGGAAGTCGTTATATTCCAAGTTTTCTATACGTGAATCTTGTTATATTCCAAGTTTTCTATGTTCCCCTCTGCGTGTGACTTGTCCTGCTGGCCGTAGCAACATGTGAGCCCATCGGGTGGTCTTCCTTGATGATATTTGATAGTCAGGTGCAAGGTCTAAGGTTTTTGTTTTCCCTCAGGTGGTGGTGACCCTCGGCGACCCAAACGTCACAGCCCCTTCCAGCTCCGTGGGGCTCACAAACATCACCGTCACCCCCATCACAACAGCGGCTGGGACCCAGTTCACAAACCTCCAGCCAGTGGCCGTGGGCCACCTGACTGCCCCGGAGAGGCAGCTGCAGCTGGACAACTCCATCCTCACCGTCACCTTCGACACCGTCAGCGGCTCCGCGATGCTGCACAACCGCCAGAATGACGTTCAGATCCAGCCCCAACCAGAGGCAGCCAACCCCCAGTCCGTGGCCCATTTTATAAACCTGACCACCCTGGTGAACTCCATTGCTCCTCTGGGGAACCAGATTTCCGAACAGCACCCGCTGGCCTGGAGGTCAGTGCCTCAGACTGATGTCCTGCAGCCCCAGGCACCGGCGGCGCAACAGCAGCCGGGGCAGCAACCGGTTCAGACAGAGCAGCAGCAGCAGATGTACAGCTACTAATTTATAACTTTGGGAAGTTCTGAAATGGACTGTACTCAGAGACAAAAAAGAAAAAAAAAAAAAAATTGGAAAATTTCTCATAGGATTGTTTGCTGGATACCAAACAGAGACGGGAAAATGTTTATACAGTGAGGTGTGAGGTAGAATTGGCGTAGCACCCTGCAATACCCCGATCTGAGATTCTCATCCTGTCTCCAGACCTTGCACTGTCTTAACACAAAAAAAAAAA
>VXAY01006448.1:107987-162632 GCA_013399855.1 Oxyruncus cristatus
AAAAGGGAAAAAAAAAAAATCTCACCACAAATTCAGCATCCCCTTGCACTTGTGCAGTAAAGATGGAGATTCGACAGGTGCATCATCATACACCTTAACCAAAGCAGGGAAATCCTAAATATTGCGGCACTTGTGATGTACAAAACCCTTTCAGCCATACCATGTCACTTCTCTGCAGTCTGGAAGTGAAATGTGAAGACCTTGTTCACAGCGAGTGGAGTGTACTTGTGGTCAGCTGGTAGAGACTGAAATGTGAAGACACAAACGGGCAAAACAGTAATTGTCTTTGTTTCCTATCTTCTTTAGGTCTTGTATCTTAACAACATTGGTAAACTAGGTGGAATTTGGGGCTTTGGGGTGGGCATGAGTGTGGTGTGGAAGAAAATACACCAATCTTACAAAGTATTTCCACTTTAGTCATGGGAAAAACCCTGTGCCCATCACACAGCGTTAGTGCTACTTGAATCAGATAGCTGGTCTGATGCTAAAGCAACTTTTCTGGTCTTCTAGTCAAGTTTGAATCAAACCAAACTGAAAAAAAAAGTGATACAGTTTTATGTAATTTTTCAAACCTGCTCTTTCAATCTTGCTTTTAGCTAATAGGCCTGAAGAGCAATCAGTCCCCTTTGATCAAGTTCAGGATGTGAATTTTTTTCAACTAGACTTATTTCATCGTGTAATAAACATTTGAGAAAGCATTCTTTTTATATATATATACATATACATATATATATATATAGCCTTTGT
Source organism: Oxyruncus cristatus (assembly GCA_013399855.1). Lineage (NCBI taxonomy): Eukaryota > Metazoa > Chordata > Aves > Passeriformes > Cotingidae > Oxyruncus > Oxyruncus cristatus. The sequence continues at coordinate 108,735 of VXAY01006448.1, forward strand.
ACTTTACTGTGTGTTCCTGGTGAATATTTGTGTGAAAAACACTGTTGCCAATACGATTCATTAATTTTTTCATCCCCATGTTGCCTTTTCTCACAGAAACAACGTATGGATTCTATTCCTTCTGTTTCCAGAAGTATTTCCAAAATCCGTGGCCACACACAGGGTTGTGTGAAATGCAGGAAAAGGGAATGTCTGAAGCATGTTCTGTGTGCTGCCACATGGAGTCAGTGTGCCCCAGTGTATAAACGGGCAAGGTTTGCATGACTGTTGCGGATACAAATAGTGGGTTGGGTCACAGACATCTTTGCTGACACTTCACTCTCGTTCCATTCTCCATACACCGATGTGCAGTCTGGACTTTTGCATGTCAAGAAGATAGTATTGTTCCCACAGGAAAAAAAAAAAAGAAGGAGCTGATGGCAAAAAGGAATAAACTAAAAAAAAAAATATATATATATATAATATATATAATATGTTGCTGCCTGGAATCCTGAAAGGCAAATCTGTCCTTCCAGCTGAAGAACAAGGTCCTTTGGGGCAGCAGACTGAGCCACAGGACCTTGCTGGAGGTTCTTGCTGAGGATAAAGCAGCTGCTGTGTTTGACAGTGAGGATGGATTGATGGTTGTAAAAATCCTGTCTGTGCCTATCATAGTTATGAAAATGTTCTATGTATTAGCAAAAATACAAATAGGAATGACTTGAGCTTTGAAAGTCTCTATTAACATGGACTACTTGACCCCTAAAGGATGCCTTATGATCTCTGCAACAAATTCTTCCAAAGTATAAATGTCTGGATATTAAAATTAACCTCCAGTGGGTTTTTTTGGTGCCACAGCAGCGTCCAGAGCCTTGCCATGTCAGGCTCTGGTGTAAAGCTGCAGGACATGTATAAGAAAGGGTCTTCTGGTGACAGATCCTGTGTGTCAGAGGAGCAGAACTACTTTTCTGTAAATGTCAACAAGTCTATAAAATGTCTGCAGGGGGGAGACCTGTATTTGATGGGACAAGGATACGTATCAGAAAGAGAAGATACCTTTTAGTGGTGTGGAAAAGAGAATTTTTCATTCCCTACCCCCTTCTGTCTCCCTCAGATACTTTTCACACAGTATGATAAGATCCTGTAATTTTTTAGACTCCCAATATCCCAAGAAGTAGAGTTCCTGGATTATTTCACTCCTGGATTATTTCACCACTGGCTTGAGCTAATTAAGTTGCTCCTCAGCTGTCTTGTCCACAGACGCTTCCCTTTCACACCAAACCCACGGGGCAAGAGGAAGCCAGGTTTTATTTACAAAATATGCTGTTTATGTACTTGAAACTTCTTTTTTTCCCCTGTGTTTGGTGCCTAATTGGTAAAGGCACGTTGTCTTTTGGCAGGGTACTTTGGAGAGAGGGGGGAAAAAACAGGAAGGAAGGCAAATGGAGAGGTCCTAGATCGAGTTGTTGTGGTAAATAAAAGATGGCTAACATCTAAAAAGATACATGTATATATATATGTACACACAGATGGAGGGTTACAGTGCTGCATATAGAATTTCTACAACGAAGTTTTGTTTAGACATATGTAAGTGGTGATTAAGGTTTTAACTGGGGAAAAAAAGAGGGGCTTTGCCTTAGCAGAATCCATCTGCTCCATGTTAATACTACTGACAGTAGCACTGAGGCTGCGTTGAATCAACCTGCATCATTTTAACACATCATTTCCTGTTTGATAAGAATTGCACATGGAGGTAATGGGCCACTAGAGACCTCTCTGGCTTTACAAAACCTCTTTACCCTGATGTGGTCCCCTGGTTTTCTGTACTCTTGTGGGCCTGGCCTGCCACCCGCGCTACCTGGTCTTCATATTCCCATCCAGGCAGGTGGGATCTTGCCTTTCTGGCAGGGATTGATTCCAGCTGATTTTAGAAGGAATGACCACACAGGGAGTGCTTGCATGTTGGTGGTCACATAGAAATGTCCCTCATTGGTCTCTCAGTATCCTCAAAATCATAGAATTGGAAGGCACCTCAAAAGTTGATCTGGTCCAACCTTTTTTGGGACAAGGGAACTTGGATGAGGTTACAGATTCATAGAATCATCATTATCCAGCGCCCTGTCCAGTCGCATCTTTACAATCTCCAGTGACAGGGATTCTATCCACCACATCCCTGGGGAACTTGTTCCAGTGGATGGTTGTTCTTACTTAGAAATTGTCTTAAAGAATATTCTACTTCAGGAAGGGAAAATACAACCACTGGAAGGGCTTTGGCTGTGTCAGGCAATGGAAAGTTCTCTACAAGCTGATCTTCCCAGAGCACTCCTTTGAGACAGGATAGTGACTTTCCCTGCAGCCCTTGCTATGGTACCTCGTCATCTCTCAGCATGACTTTATTATTACTACTGTTATTAACATCCCTGCGAGAACACAACTGTATCTTGGGTGTGCTGCACCACGAAAAAAGAGTTTCAAAACAAATTTTTGGTGTTTGCTTTTGTTTCGAATTACTTTGTTTGGAGAGGTTGGAAATTGCTGCCTTTTCAGACAGAGCTTACCTTGGGCAGGCAATGGCTCTTGTCCAGCTGCTCTCCCAACCCAGCGTTTTTCAGGTGAATACCAAAGTTGTACCGATGCTGTTTTCACGCTGCACAAGAAATAAAAGCTCCGTAAGGGATGTGCAATCCAAATTTCCTTTGCCCGTTTGTTCCCTGCCTCTTCAGCTGTAGGACGTGAAGGTGGTTGGTTTTTCTCAGCCACGGTTTTAGGAGACTTTTGCATAGCAACTGTTCAGTGGCAAACTGGAATTACTTGGAGCCAAAGGAAGTGATGTTGTGTAGTGTTCTGTGTATTGTCATTGTTTACTGCTGAGACTGTTTAATTGAATGCTGTCTGTGGCACACGGGCTCTGAAGTAAAAGAGCATCAAGGTGCAGAACCCTTTCTCTACCAGTGTTATTCTTTCCTGTTCCTTCATTAAGGTATCAGACATTTTTTCTTCAGATCACGTAGATGCGTGTCAAAAGCAATAAGCTCAATCGTTATCTCACAGAACTTTGCGGATCCCCCAGTACGCAGAAACATGAGGTAGTGTTCTAAAATATTTATTCCATAGCTTGTTACTGGGTAATAACAGAAAGCAGAGGAGACTGAACCTTCCTTGGCTGTGCTATGGGGTGAGTTCTCTCAGGAAAAATGACTGTATAAAGTGCTATTATGCTCTCTAAAACTAATTTCTTTTTTAGCTGTGTCACTATGAAAAGTGAGTCTTTTGGCACAAACCCACCAGCCAGTCTCCTGTCAGTCTAACCAGCTACATTTCTGTACCATTTTATTGCTCCAGAGATTGTTGGAAGTTAACAGCCAGGAAGCAGTTGGATTTATTTCAAGAACCGAGTTTCCTGCCAGTTTGTCAGAGTGATTTGCTGGTGTTCTGCATACATAAAGATGTCTCAATTTCTCATCTTGAAGACTAGGAATGGAATAAATACCATACATCCAAATGACAGTTACATGCAAACTATAGGTGCTACATGCAAATGCATGGCGTGAATAGCTTTGTTAGCATTGCTTTGGGAATTATTCAGCAGTGAGGTTTCCTTGGTGCTACTTGAAGTAATAATAATGTCACTCCTCCTCATTCCTTTTGGCCTGACATTTATTATTGATTTGGGTGTACCTGTTGGAAAGTCTTTAAAGCCTTGTATTTTTGGCTGCCTTTTCGTGGCGGCTGTGATCTGGTGTAGAGGCAGAAGGAGAAACATGGGAGGAGGGTAGTGCTCATCCACACCACGATGCACAGTGAAGCTCTGCTTGAAAAGCGGTTTTTGGAGATGAGTTGCTGAGGTTTGTGTTCACATAGGGGCGTTTGCCCTACAGCACACCCAAAGGGTCGTGGTGGCAACAGGATAAAGGACAAAAAGTGTTTTTGTCATGTTTTTCGTCAGCTCAGAGTGGTTTTCTCCGGTGCTGAGATGCTGCTGTGCTGTTTGCACTGTGTATGGCAAGAAGCTGTTAAAATGCCCTGATGAAAAATGTTGGAACACTGTATAAAGCCACAGGTGCTTCACCATACAGTACAACCATGATTGGAAAATATGTTTCTTGCCCTAAAATGCCTTGAGAAAGCTCTTCCGGATTTATTTTCCCTCCTGGGTGCTGACAGGCTGTTCTGGGTGTGTGCTGCTGCTGGGTCAACTCAGACAGGATTCAGCATATGCAGCCCCTGCAATGGAATCACTGAATGGTTTGAGTTGGAAGGGACCTTAAAGATCATCCAGTGCCACCCCCTGCCACAGGCAGGGTCACCTTCCACTAGCCCAGGTTGCTCCAAGCCCCGTCCAACCTGGCCTTGGACACTTCCAGGGATCCAGGGGCAGCCACAGCTTCTCTGGGCAACCTGTGCCAGGGCCTCACCACCTCCACAGGGAAGAATTTTTTTCCTATCCCATCTAACCCTACTCTCTTTCAGTTTAAAGCCATTCCCCCTTGTCCTGTCACTACATGTGAAGTGAAAGGGGCACTGAGGGTGAGACTTGTCCAGGGGACTTCAGTATCACCCCCAGAGTCAGGATTTCATCATCATTTGCAGTGAAATGCTCTGGTCTTTCTGCCTTATCCATGAGCAGTGTTGACCAGTCACAGTGCCTGGTTAGTTGCTAACATTTCAGAAAAGCTGGTTATTGGGTGCAATGACTGCAGAGCAGCTGATATCAAAAGCAATTAAAAATGCTGAGTTTGGGGATTTATTTCAACTAAAGCGAAGTTTCTCAGTGTTTTGCTGTTAGTCCAGTGCTTTCCTGTACTGTTCTGTTTGCTTGCAGATTTTCATTCTAAGAAGCTTTCAAGGTGTCCTGGAAGTGTAGTAAAAAAGGCTTAAAAAAAAAAAAAAGTGTAATAGTGTCAAAATGAGGAGTTAAAATTAGGAGAAACTAATGGTGCTCATTTTCTACAGGTTCCCACCCTTCTCCTGCCCTTCTGAGCCTCAGGTTCTTGCCGTGATGGTATCCCAGGGAAGGAGGCTGCTCATGCTCTGGCTCGTTTGCCAGAATTCCTCGCGTAGGGATTGACGCGCTGGGTGTTGTTACTGAGAGCAGACACGAGCAAAGCTCTGCCAGCCTTCCCCTCAAGCCATGTGCTCATTCCAGCATCTCCTCCCAGCACAGCTGGCTGTGTTCACAGAGCTCAGGAACCTTGGTGTCTGCAGGACTCGGATCTTTCACGTTTAGTGAACATAAAATCACGGGGTCGTTTGGGCTGGGAAAGGCCTCCAAGATCATCGAGTCCAACCTGTGACTGGACACCACCTTGTCACTGAGTGCCCCGTCCATTTGTTTCTTGAACACCTCCAGGGAAGGTGACTCCACCTGGGCAGCCCATTCCAATGCCTGACAACCCCTTTCCATGAAGAAATTCCTCCTGATGACCAGTGTGAACCTCCCCTGGCACAGCCTGAAGTCATTTCCTCTTGTCCTGTTGCTGATTATCATAGAATGGTTTGGGTTTGAAGTGGCTTTAAAGATCATCCAGTTTCAACCCCCTGCCATGGGCAGGGACACCTTCCACTCTCCCAGGTTGCTCCAAGCCCCATCCAGCCTGGCTTTGAACACTCCCGGGGATGGGGCATCGACAGCTTCTCTGGGCAACCTGTGCCAGGGCCCCACCACCCTCACAGTAAAACCTTTCTTCTTAATATCCAATATAAACCTCCTCTCATTCAGTTTGAACCCATTCCCCCCTGTCCTGTCACTCCAGTTCCTGATGAACTTCCTCTCCAGCTTCCCTCTAGCCCCTTCAGTCACTGGAAGGTGCTGTGAGGTCTCCACACAACCTTCTCTTTTCCAGGTCCCACCCTTCTCAGCATCAAGAAATGGATTCAAAACCACGGGGAAAGAGGGACCTGAGAGGCAACAAAAACCATTGGAAGCATAGCTAAGAAACGTGAGAGAACACGTGCTCAGCCTGTGCTGTGCTGAGCTGTGTGATGAGCTGTGGTGGCTGCAGGGCTGTGAACTAATCAGTGATTGTTGCGTTCAGACACTTTTTTCTAGCAGAATCCATGTCCTGTTACTTGCACGAGGAGAAAGCGTCGCTGTGTGTTGGGCTGACCATAAATGAAATCCCCAGGTTTGAATTCACACGCTCGGTGTGTTATGTGCAGCAACATGCAGAAACCCAGGAGTGAGATGATCAGTGATAAGACACCGAAGAAGGCCCACGTCTCGCTGCTTTTGGAAGAGCAGAAGCGAGGTTGCAGGCAGTGTTTTCTCAAGAGTTACTGTCCTTTCTCGTGCACAGAATAGACCCACATGACACCAGGCACACCAGTGTTGTCAAGGGGATGACAGTGGCATAAAGCGTTGCTTTGCAATCAAAAAAAAAAACCCCTAAAAAATCAAATCAGCTCATTAAAGGAAGGGGCGAGGAAGTTCTAACCCTTTCTGTGCCAAGGAGAGGTAGGTACAAAAAGAATGGCTCTCAATCTGCTGTGCTGGCTGGTTGATTAAAAAAAGATAATAAATTAACTGCATGCTCATGCTCCTTTTCCCTTCTCTCCACAGCCATGCCCGTGTTAAGACCTTATTCTGAGCTTTCAAAGGAATAAATACCTTTGTCTGGCAGACATACAGACGGCACTTGCACCCAAGGGCCCTAGTTAGGGTATAAAATTCCAGGTTGCCCTATCGCAAATATGGATACGTAGGCTGGGGGTATATGGCCAGGAGCAGGTTGGTTTTGGGGCTGTGTGTGTCTTTAAAAGTAAAGAATAGTTGCTTTATTGCCCTTCTGTGAAGTCCATGCTGACGCAAACAGAAGGTTTTTGCTGGAGAGACTGGAACCAGTGACAAAGCGACATTTTTAAAGGCGCAAAGAAGAAGAGCTGAGATTGCATAATCCAAGAGAAAAATGAGAAACTTTGCCCTGCAGGCAAATGCACCCACTTCTCATTCACTCTCCTCCCTTTTCCACTACTTTTTTTCCCATGAAATACATGCAAATCCCAACACGCACTAAATTTTCCTCCAGGCATGATATACTTGTGTGGTTATTTAGGTAAGAAGTGGGTTGAATAGAGATACGAGGTGTCCCCTGCAGAAGGATCTTGGAAAAGAGTGCTCTATTTACTGCTGTTGTTTTAAAGTCATCCACTCACCCCTGAAAGCATCTGTAGTTAATACAGGGATATCTGCCATTCTAATTATACAAAATACACATTTCCTTCTTAATTTACTTTGCCTTCTCACAGCACAGCGAGGATTTCTGCGTGTACCTACCGGAAAAAAATGTCTAGAAATTAAGTGTGAGCATTTTATCAAAATGAAGAGAGGCTTAAGAAGTAATTCAAGTAGAGCAAGAACTTGCTGTTATCAATTAATGCTCGCAAGAAATCACAAGTTCTGGTTGCACAGGACACTTATCAGTCTGGAAGGAGTAAATGAATGTGTGTGGTCTGTGCTTGGCTACAAATCCTTCCAGGTCTCCACTGCCAGCTGTACACTCTCACTTTCAAAGGTGTTTTGTGTGAAGGATGTCAAAAATGGTGGGTTTAGACAAAATGGAAGGATTAAAGGATGAGTGGGCAGGTGGGGTGTAGAGACAGGGAAAGGGGGATCGGGGTGGTTTGGGTGGAATGCAGAGATAAGGAAAGGGGGATGTGGGTGGTTCAGGTGGGATGTAGAGACAAGGAAAGGGGGATGTGGGAACTCAGGTGGGATTTGGAGACAAGGTGGGGCTGTGCCGTTATGGGCAGGAGGATTTCAAGGTCCCTCCCAGTTTTCCCTCTGGTGGTTTTTGCCTCTCAGTTTGCCCGTTGGGATATTATGGATGCTGGCGTTGGCCAATTAGAATAATTATAACTTGAAATATTTTGTTCCAGTAGTATTAATGCCATGGCTGGAATAACTTTAATATAAAGTTCCCTGACCGTGGATTATTTAATGTGCAGCATAAACACTACTCTTCCTGCCTTTCCTTCTGTCTTTAGGGATGCCAGGATTTCCTGCTCCAGGTCAGTGAGCTGGAGCACTGGTGAAAGGAAAAGGTTGGTTGTAGCAGTCTAGATTAAATTGTTATGATGTGGGAAGAGTCCCCACCTGGAACACAAGACCATCAGTTCTCTCAGAAGCTTTACAGTAATTAACTTTCTGGTAGGGAAATGCTTCCAGATCTGTATTTTCAGTAGCTGGGAGTACAAAGATGCTGCCAGTTATGTTGATGGTGTCAGTGCTTAACACCATGGAGTTGGCGCAGCAATTCCTGCTCATTTTTCCACTTTCACACATGGGGTTTTTTTTAACCTGGCATTGTGTCAGTGCCCAAGTTTTTTAATCAATAGAATCAGCACCAGGGAAGAACAGAGTCAGGCGTTTACACCGATGCTTTAGGCTATTGGACAGAGCTTGTCTTCCAGATTTTTATGGGCTGATGAGAAAATGAAGAAGCTCCTCCCAGCTGCTTGTTGCCACCCTCCTTCCCAAGTCTGCTGCTGACTGAGCTCCACCAGCTGATCTGCTTGGAGGCTCTTTAAACTCTTAAAACTAATCCAACAGTGCTGGGAACGAAGTGAGTTAGGGAGTGGTTCTCTGAGCAGCTGAACTGGCAGATCTTGGAAGCTGGTAACACAGGGAAGAGTAGGGAGGTGGAAAACCACGGGGAACGGGCCAGTAGATTGGGTTTTTTAAATTTTTTTAATAAAGTTGCTGTTGTTATATCTGTTCAGAGTCAGGGAAAAACAGTGGGACTACTTCTCCTTGGTTTATACTCCTGTTGCTTCCTTTATATTGATAGAAACGTGCATCCAGTTGAGCAGAAAATTGTCCATCATTGCCCCCCAAGACTCAACTTTCACTTGGGTCCATTTTCTCATCAATTTAGTGTCTGGTTGTGCCAATTCCAGAGCTGGAACTTAAGAACAAGAAAGGGTGAGTGGAACCAGCCCTGTGCAGTGGGAGCCCACGCTGATGCCAGGCTAAAGTGACTGGAATTACACTCCTGGTAATGGTTGCTTTGGCTTTCTGCGTGGAAAGAGGTTTTACAATCCTGCCGTGGAGTTGAATCACAACAAAGGCACCCTCAGCAGATGCTTGGGATGGTGATCACAGGACTCTTACTGTGTGGTTGGAATGAAAATGTTACAACTTGTGGCTTCTGGCAAGGGGTAAATGTTTGCAAAATATGGCCCGAGATTCTTAAAAAAAGGCATCCAGTAATTAAAAAAATAAATAAAACGTTCATGCCATCGAGAAGACTGGAATCCTGACTGCTAATTTTGCAAGAGGGATTTACAGAAATGCAGTGTGATAACTAAAACTTCTCGGCGCTCCCGAAAACTTTAGGCAATGGCCCCTGGAAGGAAATTCAGGAACGCTGAATTGATCCTGCCACGTGAATGGAAGGAATGCTGCTTTGTAGGGAAATGCACGGAGGAATTTTGTAATCGTGTTGCGGAACACTTGGACGGGTCCCTGCAGCACCCCCTGGAAACAGCCGGTCATTTATATCTCACCTGTCACACAGATTACGTTGCAGTTTGGGAGATTACTCCTAGCCTAGGAGATAATTCCAGCTTCAGTTTTCCTGAAAAATAATTTTGGCTTCAGTTTACCCGCACCTCAGCTTTGATGAGCCCTTAGTCAAGAGCTTACACCTGCTTTTTGCTTCATTCCCGATTATCCTGGATTTTTGTTCGTATTTGGCAGCTATGACTGACATGGAAAGAGACTGGAGAGGTGATGTCACGAGAACTTCTGCCGAGGGTTTTTTTAAATAGGGTTTTTAAGATTAGGGCCTCAGCACGTGCAGATTTTAGCAAATTATTTTTGAATGGCAGAGTTTTTCCCCGTCGGGGAACTGGTCTGCTGCGTAATTTTAAGTTTAAAGCAGCATTTGTATGAATCTTTATAGAAAAATGGAAACTTTTGCTGTTTGTATGGCATTTGCCTTATTTGGGTGCGTACACTGGCGTATTTATGATGGGTATCAGGTTTTACACTTTTTGTATAAATAGCATTAAATGTACTCAAAAGGAAACCCAAAAAAATCCTGTTCTGCAGAAAATTACAGGCAGTCTCTGTGGATGTAATAGCAATAATATACCAGACTTTTTAATATAGCTGGTTTGGCTCTTGTGTATCCTGCTCTTTATTCTCCACGCTGTAATCAAGTGTAATTACAGGTGTAGACATTTTAATTAAAGGTGAATGAGTTTTAATTAAAGGTGAAAAAAGTAGAATCGGACCAACATTAACAATGTCTCTGTGACCTAAGCTGAAGAGTGTCACAGTATATACCAAACAAAATACTTATTTTTACAAATCTTTTTCCTATAGAATCTACGATGTGCCTTTCTGCACAAAGCTGTGCTTTAAGGAACAAAGCACTGTGGGTATCGCTGCAGTTGTGAGACGGCGAAAAATCTCTCTGCCACTGAGATTTGCAAGTTTTATCTAGTGCATTATCAGTAGATAGCAATTCCCAGCTTCTCTGCTAAGGTTGTTCAAAGTTACTACACGTGTTAAGTACTGTGGGCGTTCTCAGGGTTGTGGCACAGCTGCTGATTTCGTGTGTTTTGTGCAGATTTCTGCATTTCATGCAGATTTCAGTGCTCCATAAAATGTCACTTCTTTCCTGTGCTGTAAGAGCAAGGTTGGTGGAGAAGTTGTGAATTTTTGGGGTGAGAGGTCCCAGAACTCTGACAACACATGTCCATTCTCACAGTTACCACCAAAGGAGTCTCATGCTTGGAGAACAGGCATAGCTGGCATCAGTTCCCAAGGACTCTGGAGGAGTTTTTTTGCTGTTGGGAGAACTGTGATGCAAGTGAAATACTTGATATTGGCTTTTTTTTCCCCCCTTTCCACACTTCACTTCAGCGTTCTCTGGATTTGACTCATAACTGGGTGTTCATGCTCACTCTGAACACTGTGTCCCACTATCTTTGTAAGTAACACATGATTATTACAGTAGCAACCACAAGAACATAAACCACTGGAACAGATCACCCAGAGAGGATGTGGAGTCTCCCTCACTGGAGATATTCCAGAACCCCCCGGACACAATCCTGTGCCCTGTGCTCTGGGATGGCCCTTCTGGAGCAGGCAGGTTGGACCAGATGACCCCACTGTGGTCCCTTCCAACCTGATCCATTCTGTGATTCTGTGACATTTGCATAAAATTTGCTACCTTGAATTCAAATTTTCTTTCTTTTTGAGGGGGCTCAAACAATCTTTTCCACAAAGATGCAACTTCTCTTGTGTTTTAAGAACATATATGAAAAGTTTTAATAGACCCAGCTTCAAGATTAATAAATGAACTTGGTGGTTCGTAGCCAGGTCCCGAGTGTTTACTGTTTGTCTGAAGAAAGGCAACAGAATATCTGATGTTTCCTCAGTCAGTTGCAAACGTTTGGGATTTTTTCTTTGCTGGAACAAAGATCAGACATTTGCAACAAGCTGTTTGTGTAAGTTTAATGTCCAAATGTGGCTAAGATTGGTTTCAGCTAAAAATGGTTTTTATCTTGACCGCTTTTTGGTGCCCTGTCTTAAACAAAATCATTCTGTTTTGACTGTGCTATTTCTGTATCAAGTAAAACTAAGACAATAGCAGTTGCTATCCTTTTTAAAAAAAATTCATATAACAATATTAATTTAACAATATTAATATAAATCATGATGCCTATATAATTTTTTTCCTGCATCTTGAAGGTGTTCATTCCTGGTGAAAAGTGGCTTCATGTTGATACGACATTATGGGGAAGCACCTTCTGTCACTCTTGGCCTCAGAACCTCCGCTGTTATTTATGGCTACTGAGCATTTACCTTTGGACCCACAGGTGTGATGACATTTTCTTACCATCTCCTTTGGGGTAACTGTTGAGCAAGATAGTTCTTAGAAAAAGAAGTAGGTGCAGGAAAATTTTTTGATCCGGTCTACAATATTTTTTTCATGTGGTATGAGTTCTCCTGTTTCACTTAAGTGATGTAATTGAAAACAAAATATTGGTGAAGAAGGAACAACTGAATTGAGTTATTGGGGAGCTGTAAAACCAAACAAATTTTCGAACTTCATAGGTTTAATAATGGTGAACTATGAATCAAAACAATGACTTTGTTCTTCACAGGCCTCTGACCCTTTTCTTCCTTATGTCAATCTAAGGCTTTCAAAGGTTCATGGGTTATCATCCTTAAATCCCATTTCTCTATTACCCATGATTTTTTTCCTATTAAAAGTTGTGATAAAATTAATGACATGAACGATCTTTTTGAGGTTAAGAACAGACACTAATGAGGATGAAAATATAATTCTGTGCAAGGAAATGTCAGAGTGGTGGTGCTTTACACACAGACACCGTCTCCCTCTCGCGCATCACATCCTTGAACTGGAACCAGTGTGACATTTAACTAAATATATTGCAGTGATGGAGTGAAATTACTTTTGTTTTCTGGTGGTGGTTATAGTCCAGGCTTTGCTTTGCTAACCTTCACCTTACTAGGTCTAAATTCCAGTATCCTCTTAACATTTCAGCTGAGAGATTGTTTTTTCATTGCACATATAAAAGGTGAGTCCCTCCTCATCTGTGTGTTATTCCTGGAGAGAATGACTAGAAATATCCATTTGGCTCTTTTAGCTCTGACTTTAGCATATCTGCATTCACATAATGCTTTGATACCTCTCTTTTCATTAATTATTCCTTACGTCAAATAGGGAATGACATAAAAATCTGAGAGTGAAGTTTATAGGGAGAGTTAGTTCTGCAGTTTAGTCAGTCTGTGAGAAACTCTATCTCTGTAAATAAAATTTTATTTACTAGTGCATCACACATGTAGTACCCCATTCTTTTCTTTTTAAAGCTGTAAGCCTAAACATATAATACAGAGCATTATTTATGACAACTTTTGGATTATTTGCATAGTTTGATTACAAACTGTTGTTACAAACAAACCTTAAAGCCGTTATGTCTCATATCTTACAGGAATCATATTTCTTACAGCAGTTATTTTTGTTACTAATGCTCTTTAATACCTACCAATATCAGTCTTTACTCACATACTGCCATGATTGGTCTATTTATTTTAAAAATGGAGAGGTTCAGAAAAAGTTCAAAGCCCTCAGAATTTTACTTTGCTGCACCCGTCAGTGAGCACAGCCTTTGCTTGAAAAACATGCTTAAAAATCACTTAATTGGTTTCATGTTCCAATTTTCATTTATGTAAGTGGGCAGTCTTGGCTGATGGAACCCCGGAGTCCGTAGCATTCTGCTAAATATTTTCATACATGTTTTTTCAAGTTCAAACTATGTTGTGAATTTTATTAATTAGAAGAATGTTTCCCAACCTTAGTAGGCAGGCTCCACCGGACCCAGAAGGTGGGGTAGGGCACTCTGTGAAAGAGGAGAATTTTGAGGGCAGGGAAAACTGCTTACCTTTCCCACCCTCCTGCAAATATGTTCCCACAGTTATGAATATAATCCTCTTTGAAAATCACCCTTAGAGCTTCCCCTGACACTTGTGGTACCTCTCGCTGTGTCGGATTCAGTTTCCCCAAAGGTAAAGCTTCCGACTCAGGAAACAGCCCCAAAAACTTCTCTCCTATTCACATGTAAAGAATATTCAAGAAAGTTCACTCAAAGTTTTGGTGCCAACAAATTAAAATGGATTTGAGCCCCTTACGGTTACTCTGATTAAGAAGTGAAGTGGTTTTCGATATGTCTGGCTCAATATTTTGGTTGATTCACCTTATTATGCCTCTATGTTTCCATATACACAAGACCTCTGGATTTCTCAGATCCTGTTTCAAGCCCTTCAGAGGAAATAAGGGCTTGTCTCCCTTAGGGAGCTGTTGTGAAATACATTGGAATATGAATTTAAAATGCAGGGTTTGCCTGGATTAACTCCTTGTGTGAACGCTCTGTTCTGCACACAGAGTGACTAGCAGCTTAGTTTAATCCACTCTGCTAAGATCAGGATAATTAAACCCAGATAATCCAAAATAAATGGGGGAGTTTTCATTTATATGTTTTTCTTAAAAAAAAAAAAAGAAAAAAGAAGACTGCTATTCACATTTTAATCAGCTGTACATTTTCAGCATGGCAATGTCAGCCTAGGGAGTTTCAGTTGTTTCCCATTTCCCTTCCCCAGTGTCTGATTTGGTGGAGAGCCAGATCAGCTCCTTGTCCCAAATTCAGTGTGTGGCCTCACAAAATTTGTGCCAGCACAGCAGAGAGGTTAAGGGTTAAATTATTGGGAACTGAGGGGAACACTGAATTTGGACTGATGCAGCCGATGCAGCCGAATGACATCTTGTGCCTCTTGAAGAAAATGCAATATGAGTCTACTTTCACTCTCAGGTGTGGATTTTTTGTGGAGTGAGGCAGAAGCTAATTAAGATTTAGTTCCCCCATGTCACAGAAGTACTGACTCAGCTTCATCATTGTGCAGCCTTCCCGTTCCTGTTGGAATTACCTGCACTGCCCTCCCGGCCTTCCCGTGAGTAGGAGCGGAGAGAAGTGGAGAGAGGGGAGAAGGTAAAAATGTGCCAAAGCAATAAATCAGCAGAAGCACATTAACAGGCACATCCCTGCCACAAAGAATGGGGACTATTCACCCAATTAGTCTAGACAGATTTTTCAGCCATGAGATGGCAGGTGAAAATCCAGGGCCTGGTTTGTGTTGCGGATACTGCAGAATGTTCAACGTTTTTGTAGTTGATGTAATTGTGTCTGTGTTGGAGTGAGTTAATTAAATGTTACTGCAGTATTTACCGGTGTCTCTTCGGTTTCTAAAAACACTTAATTCCATGTTCCTGTCACTTGATTTCCTGCCAGAACTGTCTTGTCTTCTCCATGCTTCTATTTTGGTTTAAGGTTACCTTCAGTAACCCAGCGTGGTTTTATCAGCATGTTGCTCTTCATGTGTATGATACTGAGGACTGAGCAGATATAAATAAGCAGGAACTTGTTTATTGTCACTGGAAAGCTAGTTCACATTTAACAAAAAAAAAAATCTATTTTAAAAAGTATTTCACTGCAGTGTTTCTTACAAAATTCACTTAGTGTTACATGTTACATAGGAACTTGTGAGAGACCTTCAGATGTTTTTTTTAACTTACCTAAAATACTTGCAAAAGCATTTCTATTTTAGAGCACCACAATTTAAATAGAATAGTTCCTATCATCCATAGGCAACTCTCAACTTAGACTAATTGGGAGTCGAATGCCCTAAACTCCCAATTAGTCCAAGCTGAGAACTGCCAGTACTAAACAAGGTTGGGTTTCCTCATGAGTCTGCTTGTGGTTTATAGTTCATGTACCATTCAAACAGAGTTTTCACTTGTATTCTATCAGGCAGGATCAGGGTTGTCTCCCTCATAATAATATTTCAAGGTGAGCTTACTCTTCTTTCTGTTCACCTGATCCCTTCAAATCAAGGGAAGCACACCTTTTGCCGTCCTAGTTTTTCCCAGCTCTGTGGTAAGAAAGAGCATTTTTAATGCCTTCTCTATATTGGTAGCTACCACTTGTGTCAAAATTATTGCCATGGCTTCAAAGCTGGTGTTCTGCCCTTGGCTGTATTGGAGAAGCCACATTCCACTGACAGTCTTTCATAGCAGATGCCTTGGTTGTTTGAGTAAGGGCTAAACTATGGGCTGTATTTGCTGTGCATGCAGTTCAGCTTCAGACCCACTGAGGGTGGGAGCAGAACCTCTCCAGAAGAAAAGCCTTTCTGCTGAAGAAAAACGAGGCGATCTGTGGGACTCTGGCCCTGGAACACATCATTCTGTGCTTGCTTAAGCAAATCAGTTTGGCTTCGTTTTGTAAAATGTGTCAGTAAAGTCCAGATCTGAATAGAACCCTCTTGGTGAACCCCCCAGATATGTATCTCTTAGTTTATGGACTGAAGTTGCTTTTTGGGTTAGCTGTTAATGACAAAATCCCATCAGTGGATGCAAGGCAACATAAATTTGTTCATTTTCCCTCCTGAGATTAGCTGACAGATGCACTATGTTTTGGCTGGGGAACTCACTCCAGTGGCCTGATGGTGTAGAATCTCTAATCCTCAGAGGAACAAAATTCACACATCATGGTGACCACACCTTTAGAAAATAAAGCCCATTAGGACAGGTGAAGGGACTCCATAAGTTGTAACAAGAGAGGTGCAAGTTACAAGTTAGGAAAGCCATTTTAATGGGGTGTTTTAAAATACTGTGGCCTGTTGGGATTATGGAGGCTGTCAATCACTGGGGAACTGAGAAGACCCTTCTCTGAGACCAAAGTGTAACTGATCCTGTCTCAGCACAGAAAAAATAGGTCCTGGATTTTACAGGGTCTGTTGCAGTCTGTGTTCTTGACATTCAGGGTGGTGGCATCCATTTTATAGTGACATGGAAATCATGGTGTCCAAGCATGAAAGACAATTTTCCAGTCACCCTCCCAACCTACCAGGCGAAGACAGGCCAGTGAGGTCTCACCTCTGTGTGGAAGCAGCTGCCATGGCACTGAGACAACGGGTAGAAAGTGATCAGTCGTTTCCAGGGACCCTCAGTAAGTAACCAGGTTGAATTCATGAGGGTACAGCGAGAGTGGGCTGCTCTGCAAGGGGCAAACTGGGAGAGAAGGGTCACAGTTAGGCAGGGACATCACTGACAGGGTGCAGTGTCCTCACAGGGCCTGAGGAAAGAACAGAGCAGGTCTGGTGGTGCCACCCAGGGCCAACCACAGCCCAGTGACCACCAGCCAAGGCCACTGTGACAACAACAGGAAGTCCAGACAGAAAGTCAGAGATTCAGTCTGTTGTCCTGGGTGTTACACTTTGAATCTGGGGTTAAACAGAGATGGAAATCTTCAGAAGGATGATCAGTTCTCCAGCTTCTGACTGAGACATGACAGCTTGGCCTTTTTTTTGTGGTCCCTCCATCAGAAGTGTCCTGTACTCTGCAGAGGTGACAGAGACACTGATGATCCTGTTTCCTCATTGTAGGCAGGGTGAGGTTTTAGGATTTCCTCTGTCTCTTAACAAAGAGTTCAGAGTTCTGTCCCTTTACTAAGAATGTTAATCTGGAGCTCCGAACTCTGCACCAGGAATACCAACCTATACTCTACCCATTGCAATGGATGTGGGTTGTCATCAAGGCTTTCACACTCTTGTTCTGCTTGCAGAAATGTCCTGATGAACAGCAGAAATGGAACACACGATGCACCTACTTGGTTAAGTGAACTAGGCAAACCCTCTTTGTTAAATGAATTTTGTGTATTAATTTCTGAGACCAGAAGATATCCAACGAGTCATTGAGTTTGATTCACTTGATTATTCTCATCGTCAAGGATATTTTATCTTTCCCCACCTCCTGCTCTTGAATTTGAATGTAGTCCTCTTGATTCTTTAGGGTCTTTGATTGGGTCTGGGCTGTCATTTCACCGTTCTAAAAAGGTAGCTTTCTGCATAGCTTTTACCTTTGTAAGGGAGATGAGAGACACTTCTTTTTGGCTGCTTCTTTTTGCATGAGAGGATGGGATACTTCTTTATATCTATCTAAAGTTTCCTCCTGAAAGTACTTTTTTAGCTCTGTTTACACCTAAACATAAATCTACTTGGGATTTTGCCCTTGTCACATGTCAATTGCCAGAGCTTTCTACTTCTGCTGTTAAAGCTTGCACTGCCTCCTCAGCACCAGAGGGTTCCTGAGCCCAGGAGATCTGAGGACAGAGCTTTTTATATGCAAAGATAGTTTGGTTTGATCTCTGATTGCTTGTGGTTAACCACCATGTGAATGCAAATGTGAAGACAGAAAAGCGTGAAGATAAAACAAAAAAAGGAGGTCAGCAGGCAGAGTTCTTGGAGATGTGCAGTTGTCATGTACTCACTACCCCTCCATCCTGGTTCTCCAGAGACTAGGAACACGGAGAGGGGACCTCATCAGTGTCTATATGTATATATAACAGCTATACATAAATATGTAACAATCTTTTTCTACGTAAGAAAGAGGGCAGTACTCACGTGCAGCTTTTTTTTACCGTTTGCTTGGTTTAGATTTTTAGGCATATTTCAAGGAAGGTGCAGGCTACGGGAGCACTTAAGAACCCACACTCAAGAAAAGGTTGTCTCATGTCCTATTTTGTGCAGGAATGTTCTCCAATAACATCACGATTTTCGATCATGCGAGGAGACAAGTTTCAGAAGACAGTAAGTGGGCATGCTCTTGTTTCTGTTTATATTTGTAAGATCCAAGGTGCTTTACGATAACGTGTGATTTAATAAGTATTTCTATTTTTCATGTAAGTCCATCGCATGAAAGCAGGGTTTGCTCCAGGAAGGACGTTGTTTTCTTGATGCTCATGTTTGGTGAACTGGAGTAATGAAAGTGAGCAGCAGGTCTGTGTTTCAGCAGAAAAGCTTTTCCCCTTGGCACTGCCTCTCTTCCCTTGGTGGTCATGGCACAGTGTGACATTCCACTGATGCTGGGAAACCACCCACAAATGGGAGAGACTCTTGCCTATTGAAGAAGGAGCCTCCCCAAGAGCCAGGTTTGGATTAAAAAAAATCTCTGCCAGTAAACCCAATGAGCATTTAACCACTTTCAAGTCAAAAAGCAATTTTTTTTTTTTCCTTTCCAGCTTTGCTTTTCCAGTGAGCATTTTCTTCACCAGAACACTCCCTACCTCAACCAACTGTGTGTTGATGTGCTAAAAAAGAAGGGAGAGGTGGTGTTTTTCTTCTGGGTTTAAGTGCTTGGAATATATTTAGGATTTGTGGATGTTTTGGTGATGGAAAGTAGGTGCACTAATCGACAGAAGATATCAAATTTCAAGCTGTTGTTGTTTTGAACAGATTGTTGTTCTGTTTAGGATAAAATTGACTTACTGATAAACAAATGGTTTCATTAAGCCTAAATTAAATTGGTAATGAAAAACCATATTGAAACTGTCTCAATGCTGTATTAGTTTATTAATGCAACCAGCAGCTATAGGTTATTAATTAATAAATCTTCATAAGTTATTTGCATTGTCACTGAGTAGTTTATGTTTAAATTCGGAAAAAATATTTGCTTGCCAGGCCTGTCAGAAATGAAAGGCTGTTATGAGAACACAAAAGGAAACATGGCAAGTCAGAGCTCTTTAAAATAAAATGTACTTTTTCCAAGGTCACCTTGTACAGAACAGGTTAGATAAAATGCAGAGGTCTAAGTAGCTGAGAGAGCTGGGGATGTTCCACCTGGAGGAGACTCCAGGGAGACCTTAGAGAGCTGGAGAGGAACTTTAGACAAGGGCCTGGAGTGGTAGGACAAGAGAGAATGGTCTTAAGATGAAGGAGGGCAGGTTTACATTAGATAATAGGAAGAAATATTTACTGTGAGGGTGGTGAGGCCCTGGCACAGGTTGCCCAGAAAGTTGGTGGATGCCCCATTCTTGGAAGTGTTCAAGGCCAGCCTGGATGGGGCTTGGAGCAACCTGGTCTAGTGAAAGGTTTCCTGCCCATGGCAGGGGCGTTGGAATGAGATGATCTTTAAGGTCCCTTCCAACACAAACCATTCTATGACTCTATGGTTAAGAAAATTAGTATATATGAAACTAGGGCAACTGTGTTACAAATGCTGGAAAGTCAGGACTTTATCACCTGGAAATCCCGTTCTTTGTGCCTTCAGATCGGAAAGTTTAAGGGGCTTTTCTACTCTGCAGTAGCTCCCACGCAGATCTGTTTACTTGCTTCCATGACTCGGGGCTCGGTTAGAGCCAAAGGTGTGTTTTAGCTTGGGCTGCATCTCTGCACACCTTGCAGTGCATAATCAGCCTCACTCAAACAGTGCAGTCCTTCCTTGACCTAACCACAATCTCCCTCAGGTCCCCAGAGGTTCCCACAACAGCTATGACTTGCTGGGAAAGAATCCTGCAGCATCTGAGCACAAGGAAACCTGTGATACTGCTGTCGGACACACAGGAAACGCAGAGGCCGAGAGGCGGGTGGGTCTCTGCTTTGGGAATAGGAATGTTCGAGCCATGGAGCCAGACCTGGGAACATTTAGGTTGTATAAACAGACAAGCAGCTTTGTGCAGACTTGCTCAGTGGGGGTAGATTCTGCTTTCTAGTTGCATTCTTAAGGAAACACGATTTTTCACTGACTGCAAGTCAACACGTAGATGCTGAGCAACTCTGCATTTCATTAGATGCTTGTTGTGAGCTACCAGCTCTGACCATGCTTGTATTTAAATGGTTTTATAGTTGACGTGCATCTGGCTAAAATACCTTAATTTTCATATTTTATACTCGAAAATAGAGAATTGTTTTTGTTTTGTTGACTAGATCAGTTTTATTCCTTTCTCTCAAGGTGCTCTTGAAAAGAAATAGGAAATAACCACAAATTAAGGTGTTTTTTTTTTTTAATTTGGTTAACTAATTAAGCTGTTTAAACATGCTGTTGGGTTTGGGTTTTTCGGTTTTTTTTTTAACTAAAGCATGACACATTAAGGTAGATTTGATATATTAAATAAAACCCATGGCTAACTGAACTATTTCCTTCTGGTCACTCTGGCTGCACCTAAAACCCTGTGAACTGTACAGTGTGCCTGGCTGTCCTCGTCCCCATGATAATTCAGCCTGTGTTCTGCTTGCACAGCCAGGGAAAATCACAAGGTGGCTGGACTAGGAGCAAGGATTATGTGACCCTGTGTCATGGCCCAGCAAGCCACAAGTGAACCAGCCGCTCTGTGACCTTGGCTGAGGGAGCTGGGAGACGTCCCAGGGTCCAGCTGCTCAGGCACAACCCAAACCCCTTCAGATATTAAAGCCAGTTACATCCCTGGCTCATGATTCAGCTTTCTCTAAAACTCCTGGCAGCACACACGCCTGCATGTTGGTGCAGACACGACACTCTCATGCTCCTACCCCGGTGCGTTGTGCAACAGCTCTCTGATAAATATTGAAATTCTCTTTTAAAGAGCCTGCTCGCCTGTAAGAAATTACTCTGAAACAAGCCGTGATGCGGATGCAAATGATGAGGATATTCTGAAATCGCTCCCCACGTGGACATATTTGCGTGCCAGTAGATTGCTGGATGCTCCCATTTCGAGAGACTGACGAGATTCGCTGACGCACTTTTGCAGATTAAGTTATCCCAGGTTAGTTTTCCACGTGAATTTAGGGAGTAAAAAAAAAATAAAAGAAAACAAAAAATTCCTGGTCTAGGACAAACTACAAGGAAAAGTGCCCGTGCAGGGAGTGATTCCAGAATAGTTACAGTGCGTTATATTTGCTTCCCTTTTTTTTTTTTTTGAGAAAACTCTAGCACTTCAACTGCATGTTTTTCCCTGGACAGTTATAAAATGCTGGGCTGATTACAAAATAATGCATGGCATCAAATTCAAACAAAACAGATTTTGCCTAAATTCAAGCCTTCTTTATGGAGACTCTTCCTGCTGCAGGAATCCACCCGGCTGCTGATGCGTCCGCACAGAGCAGCATTTGTTCAGCATTACGTTGTTACAGCCCTTCCTGCCCATCTGCCAGAGGTTCTCCCAGTTCCAGAGTTGCCAGAGAGACACTGCAGGTCAAAGTCTGGCAGCTGGGCAAGCACCAAGCCAATACACCCGAATGTGAAACGGGGAGGTGGAGGGCAGACACCCTTTCTGCCACTTTTTTTTTTAAGAGTGGTAATACCTTAAAATCTAAAAGTAGATTCGCCAGAGCTCCTCTGCCAGAAGGCCACCAGACAACATCCACATTTTAGAAACCCTCCCAAAATGCCACAGGCAAAACAATAATCATCCTTTTTGTGAGGACCCAGAGAGTGAAACATGATCCTGTAGGTCTGTTTCACTTAGCATCTATTTTCTGGAAGTAACCTGAAATGCTCTGAATTGACCATTATTTCACATCACCCTTTATTGCATCTGCATTCCTTTCTGATCTTGTTCTTTCTCTGTATATTTTATTCCCAACTGTATTGAAATACGATAATTTTAATGTGATACTTTAAATTTTTTTTCTTACGTCATAGTGGGCGATACAAAACTGAAAGTAAGTTTTTCTTCTCTATTATCCTTTCTAGTCAACCATGTTCCCTGTGCCCTTTGTGGCAACGGTGGACACAAGGGCCTTCTCACTGAAAAGCACACATCCATTCCTGACAGCATCAAGAACATCCTTTCCATTGTCCCCCTCTGTGGCAGCAGGTGAGAAAACTTGAGGCTCGTGGTACTGTGATGTGGTGGACCAAGGTGCATTTGCAACTGGAAAATTATGTTTAAACTTGTCTGAGAAGATGAGAGGCTTGGCCTTTGGATGCTGGAAACGGGATTAAAATATTTAAGCACTTTTGAGTTCGCTTTGTGGGTGGACAGAAGGAAATAATTGGAATTTCTAGACCAGACTGCTTGACAACGGACAAGAACCTTCTCTACATGAACACAAAGAAAGGGTGATAATTGTGGAAAAATTACCCAGATCTGGGCATTTTGTGGGTGTGTGGGAAGAAAGAAGGAAGAATGGAAAATGAAATTCAGAGCACATCAAAGAGGTGTCTGCACTATCCCCTCTTCACAGGTGGAAAAACTGAGGTAGAGAAGCAATTTACACACATTCCGCTTTCACTCGTTATTGTCAGAGCCAAAAATTTCTACCTCCCAGTCCTAAACATTAACCACAAGGCTACTCCTCTGTACCATTGTATCTGTTATTTGTTTTACCTTGTTTTCAGTTTTAAGAGCGCCTCTGATCTGCATAAACATGTCGAAACACACAGAGTGATTCAGGTGCCTACAGCTGTGATGTTGAAGGATGTGGTTTTATTTCACGGACTTCACTAACTCTGGAGACAGCACTGCAAGAGAGTGCATGTGGGGAGTATATATTAAACAGCAGGATAAAACCCATTTCTATAAATGAGACCAAAGTTTCAAATTTACGTGCGTTTAGTTTCATGTCAACTAATTAAACGTTTTATTTTTTGCATCCAATCGAGTATTTATTTGCACATATTTCTAGGGCTCCAGTAGTTATTCTGCAAATGCCTGATTCCCCCTCACCTATAGGTTTTGAGTTGCTCACTTTAGGTACATGCAGTTGCATTCTCACAGTCCTAAACTATGGCCAACTCCCTCCCCCCTCCCTTTTTTTTTCTTTTTCTTTTTTTTTTTTTTTAAGAAATAAACCACATGCCAGTTCTAATCTCAACAGCAAAATATTTCAGGGATTAAAATCCCATGTCACTTTTCTCCTCGTGTTCATACTCCAACCTTAGAACTAACGTGCCACTTGAAAACAGAAAAAACTTTTAATTAGGTGAGTGTGGTCACGCATTAAAATTAATTTTGGGTTGCTATAATTTATGGATGCTTGTTGCCTCTTTCTTCAGCTTTCCTGAGCTCCTGTGTTTTAAAAATGAATATGTTTCAGTGGGAGCTGTGTGTCACACTGCTCTTGGAGATATCTCCAGGTACTGATGGCCAATGCACAGGATTTCCACTGGGGTTCCTCAGTCACACAACTTCTGACAACCACAAATTGGAAACGCTTTAGGAAGCTGACTTCAAGAAGGTTTTCAGCTATTTAGTGTGGTTTTCCCTTTTTCAACAAAGGATTAATTTTTGTCATATACACTTGCAAGCCTCCCATGACTCAGTCTTTTTTCCCCCCAAGAATAATGGCATTCTGAAATATAAATACCACATCTTTCAGAAACGTTTATCCTGGAGTTATTCACTGACCCGACATCTTGGAAAAGTTCATAATCTCAGCAATCATTCTCATTTCAGGTGCGTTACCAGTTGATTCTTGTTCAGATCATAAAGTATTTTTTCTAAAACCCTTTGTTCAAGAGATGCAAATATTTAATTAAAAGCTCTCTTAAGTTTGATTCCATTTTAGGCACTCTGAGTGTGAAACAATTTACTGCTGAAGTTTCACTACCATGATGGAAAACCTAGTCTAAAGATGGCTAAACCAAGGAAATAAAAAGGTCTTTTTTCTCTTATTGCTTTTAGCACTGTGAAAATCTTGTAGCCTTGACTGTTGGAAGAAATTTTTTAACCCTGCAAGTTCGTATCCACCCAAAGAGAGAATGTAAACACAGGAACAGCTTCTGTATCATAAACAAGACAGGACATTTTGGGGCAAAAAAAATCCAGCAAATAAAATATTATTATAAATAGGCATCTCTTCTGTGATGTGTATTTGATACAAACTACTTACTGGAACCCTCATTCAGGTGTTCCTTCACACATCGTGTCTTTTGTTTGACTGCCTCATAGTTTACAGCAATCTAATTCAGCTTTTAATTGCTGACATTATCAATTTTGGCAATCTAATGAGATATTATTCTTATTTTCTGCTGTAAGTGCTATGTTTGTAACTTACATTTTCATTATTTCCAATTTTATTCCCTTTGATATAAAGGTGACAGTGGAGGCCAGCAGAGTTTGAATGCAACTGCCACGGGTTGGGATCAGGATCTCCAGGTGGTAACAATAAGTCTTGACCAAGTCAAAATAATGTTGGAAGAGAAGAGGGGACACTTGAATGGGCTTCAGTCACAGTGACCAACTACTGGAGAAAATGTCCTGGTGGAAACAGGGACTTCTCTGCCAGAGCCAGTTTGGGCTGAACTTCAGGCTGTTTTGGAACCTGTTGTAGGAGCAACACCAACCAACATGATGGAAAGCCCTGGTGGGAATGGATCTGGGCTTGGGAATTCAGAGAGATTTCTGGAAAAACAGCTTTTATTGGATTTTTACGGAGAATAAATCAATTTTTTTTTTTTTTTTAACTCTCCAGAAGAGGTTTACATTTTTAAACAAAATGTGTTTTAAAGTTTTCACTTTTATCCTTGTCAGATCTTGTTGCAGCATTGCATTTTCTCAGCTTTCTTGTTAAATTATTCTGATACGCTTAGAGAGTGAGTACACGCAAGATAAACACAACATTATGCACATAAAGTACTGTAACTTATAGCCATTTATATTCCTATATATAAGATGTTTCATTTTGGAGAAGAAACTTGCAAGTTCTGTAAATTCACGTAGTGAACAGTGTGTGTATTTATTTACTTATTTATTTATTTTAAAAATCCAGCCCATGGGAAAAGTGTTGAGCCAACGCACAAGACAAACAGTTTGAACTGGTAGGTAAAACATCCCATTTTTGTTATGTTATTTATTAGATAACAGCTCATGAGATGTATATAAGGAAATTACAATTTTGGCAAGTTCCTTAGCTTTACTTAGTGCCTTTCAAATTATTTCAAGAGTTATTAGAGAGTCTTTCTTCTAGAGTGGGCTTTTAAGCTACAGCCTATCCTTAAATGAATAAATTTGAATTAAAAAAGAAGGTTGTGTCTAACTAAAATAGTTAAAGATGCTCACAGAGCTGACTTTAGGATTTATATATCATTTATACACATGTGCTCACCTCTGCTTCAGCCTTACAACCTACTCCAGGCTGTCTGTGATGTTTATCAATCCCGGCTGGAGAGAGAAAAGGAATTTAAAAGCTCTGTCTCAAAT
This sequence comes from Oxyruncus cristatus, assembly GCA_013399855.1. NCBI lineage: Eukaryota > Metazoa > Chordata > Aves > Passeriformes > Cotingidae > Oxyruncus > Oxyruncus cristatus. Next base: position 134,199 of record VXAY01006448.1, read on the forward strand.
ATAGTCAGATTAAAAGGTTAAAAAAAAAAATCTCCTTCCACCGTGTTGCTGCCTCGAAAGCTCCTGCTTTGCAGGCAGCTGAGACCTTTGTGCCCGCGTTTTAATCTTATGCTGGGCCCTAAGTTACAGCGACCCAGGTGATGTTTCAAGGGCAGCTGAGCCCTTTGAGCCGTGGGGGCAGCCAGACAGATGTGGGTGGCAGCCTGATTTTAATCTGCCTTTGTGCAGGAACCAGAGAGCCAGCATTTTTAATGCTTTACAGCGCAGGGAAAACTGACTCACGTTTCTCTGGGCGATGAATAGGTCCCACTATAGCCTCTGGGATTTCCCCCGCTAAATATCAAAGGCCTGCAACAAACAACCGAGGTGTTAATGCTTCCCAAAGAAAGAGTCCTTTATAATGGAAAGTATTAGTCAACCAGAACACAGAGGAGTCCTTCCCAGGTCTTTTACAATAGCTTACCAGACGTCTCTAATCCAATATCCAACAATTCACTGCCCATGCCAGCCTGATGGGTAGGTTGCCGCCTCCAGTGCAAGCTGCAGTGCCGGTACCAAGGTTAATTTGCACCAAGGCCATTCAGGGTTTCACATGACAGATTCAGACACGGCATTGTAGATTCGTATTCGAGCCGGGGGACTGAGCTAGCTGGGCAAGAACACGACCTGCAAGTCCCAAATTCCCACAGCTTCGCGTGAGCCTATTAAATACATTTTGGAAGGCAAAAAATCAGCTGTAGGGGCAGAGCCAACGGGGTGAGAACTTGTTAACGGAGACCTATTTTTGAAAATCATGTTTTAAAATCATTTCCCTCAGTTACGCCGCTTCATGACACGCTAGACTTTTATCCTGCTATTGCTTAGGTACCTGTTTCACTTTATTACTATTATTCACAGAGTTTGCATTCATACAAGGGCTTTGCAAAGCGAAAAAGTTACATCCTTTTTTGGTTTTTTTTGCCGTTAATCTATTTTAGAATTTGCAGACTTGTATATAGTTTATATGTAGAGGCTTTGCTAAGGCAAGCCTCTACAAGGCAACAGTAGTTAGAAATTATGATTTTTAAGGGGGTTTTTTTCCAGTGTTTTTTAAGATTTTGCAGCAAGATTTTTAATTAATGTCAAGATTGCTACCACTCCAAGATGATGCTTTGCACGTACGAAGTTAAAGCATCAATCTGAAAGCATTTTGGTGAAAAGAAGCGAAGAAGCCTTTTTTTTTTTTTTTTAACTGACGTTGATACCAAATTTTAATTTCTTTCTTTTTTTTTTTTTTTTTCGTTCCGGTTGTTTGTACCGCAACAACCGCGCGTCAACCTGTTCGGGTTTGAAAACTAGATTTTTCGTTTCTGCTTAATTTTTGAAGCGGTTCTGAAGCTGGTTTTCCCCCACACACAGCGGGGGCTGCTGAGCGCGATCCCACAGGGGGAGGCTGCGGTGGGGACGGGACGCTCCGACCCGCCTGCCACGCTGTCCCACGACACTGCGGGACGCTGTGCCAGGCGAACATCTTTGCCCCCCACACGCTTTTTGGCTCGGTACCTCCCGGGAGAAAGCGGCTCCACCAGAAGCAAGGCGTTACTCGCCGGGGTTTGCGGGATCCAGCTCGAAAAACAAACTTCTCCCCGCGCACTGCAGGTACAGGAGGCGGCCGTGAGTCAGGAGGGACTCGTTCTCATGGAGCCGGATCATCAGATAAGGACCTGGCGCGGCTCCAGCGGCGCTGCAAAAGCTGCGCGATGATGTGGAGCGCGGCTCTGGCGCGGGATCGCCGCGGATTGCGGTGCGGCCAGACCAGCCCTGGGCTCTGCGGAGGCAGGAGGAGACAGCCCTGCCACGCCGACAAAGGGCCCCTTTGGTAATGACCCCGGAGATGATGCCCTGCAGCACAGCCAACAGCGCTGGGGGGGGGGAAATAAAATGTACCTGAAAAATGACGGCGTCTGCCAAGAAGCAGAGCAAGACCCAGCTTGAGGAAATCATGCAGAACACCTCCTCTGTTCTCTGAGGAGGAGAATTTAAAACTAGGCATTCTTTTCCTCAATACCACAAAAACAGCCGTGTTTAGCCATCTGCTGTTAACTTAAATATGATTAATCTTCGAGGGTTTTTTTTAATTAGTATTTATTTTTCCACTTTGTACAGGCTCTCTACCGTCATAAACAGAGCTGATAACAAGAGATATGTAAAATTTTGGTTGTTTAATACTTCTCAATTAGGTTCCTGAATGCAGGCCTTTTTTATTATCCTTACAGAGGAAGAATGTTAGCAAATGTAGTTCATTAGTTTCTAAAAAAGCAGAGGTGAGAAAGAACAGTATTTGTCTCTGGGGGAGAAAAAAATCTCAAAGCTAGATCACTAAGCAGTGCTATTATTTTGAAAAGGCTTTAAAGTTTAGTGTCTGGGAGAGGAGTAGTTGCCTGTATATGGTTTATAGCATATAATTCCATGAAATAAGACATGTTAAAAGCAATCTGCAAAGCCTCCCTAAAGCCCCAAACCAGTAATTTTCTTACTAGATCACATCAAGTACAGAGTGTGTTCTGTTACTGTCTACAGGAAGGAGCTTATGTGATCTCCATCAAATGATGATGTGCCTCAGTACTCCAAAGAAGAGTTCTCAGATTTACAAGGAAGCCACAAGGTTTTTATTAACTTGTGTTTTCATTTGTTCAGCTATTACAGTCAAAAGAACTAAAAGCACTCTGCTGAAGGCCCAAGCATGGTCCCCCAACCTGCCTTTTAATTAACGGCTTAACTTTTGTATGTCTAAATCACTTTATAAAGGAACTGGCTCTTGGGGTACTGAGCAGGCAGAGCTGCCATTACCTTAAGCTCTGGACTAGCAAAAATTCACCCGTGTGCCTGGCTGCCTGAAGGAGTCCAGCTGGAATGTCATTGACCAGTACACTGCCTTTAAAATTTTCTTCCGTGGACAAGGTGGTTTAAGATTTCCCATCCTTTTCCTACCACTCATTCCCATCCCCACACCACACTCAGCTGTCTGTGAGGGTGTGCTTTAAATGAGATCAGCAAGGAACTCCAGCATCTCCTACAACGTGCAATTGTGTCCCCTTTCATCACCTTCTTCCGAGGTAGTTTCCTTCCAGCCTACAGCCCTTCCTTGGTGCTGACATCCAGGAGCACCCGGTAAGCCAGGCCAGCTTTCTGGTCTGTCTGAAAAATTCACCAAGGGAGTGGTTTTTTAAAGTGAGATCATTGGGCTCATTCAGCTATTGTTCAACCCCGTGAATGCAAGGGCAACCTCGTGAATACCAGCACGGCACAAGAAGGGGATGGCAGCCTCCCTCAGAGACAGGGTAGCAGTGGGCAAATAGATGGGTTTTTGTTCAACAGTTTTGGAAAACCGCAACTTGCAAATTAACGCTCTTTTATTTCAGCTTTAAGGCTATTACCTTGTTGCCAGCCGCTGTTCACAAGACAGAGATGCAAAATAATTCAGCTCTAACGTACAGGACAAAGGTGCCCTTTGACCCGTTGAAGCACCAGGTTGGTTGAGTTCATACATGCCAAGCAACCCTTTAGAAGGATTTCAATCTAAAAAGAAAAGGCTGAAGCATTGGATTAAATCCTGTTCTCTGGGAGGACTGAGAAATACTGCAAGACAATGAAACAGAGTGAGAAGAGAGTTTCTTCGGGATGCTTCTGCTGACATACATGCACCAGAGAGAAGGATTTATACAAGGCTGGCTACCTTGCCACAAAAAGCTAAATTAGGTTGGTTTCATATGATTTGTTCTCAATAAGCCTAGTACTTACAGGCTAACTATTGTTTGTTTGTTTGTTTATGTACTTATTTATTTATTGTCAGGGACCTCTGAGTGCTCTGGAATTCACTTGCTACCTTCTTTTTCTGCCTCTGGAAGACAAGCTCTTCTGGTGCCCTTTTCCAGCCTTCTTACACTTCATCAACTAAAAGCTCAGGGCCTAGACAGCCAGTTCTTTGAGCACCCTAACTCTGAATTTTGTTTAAGCCTAGCCCTTTTGAAAGCACTTAAATAACTGAAATCCTCTCGTATGAACTCTTTCCACATTCTATCATGAGTTCTGACTCCTTTCTTGCTGGGGTTTGTTGAAATAATCCTCAAATCACAGTGCAAGCAGAAGGTATACAATCTACTTTTTGATTAAACTTAACTGCCAACTAAGTACAGGTTGGGTTTCACCTAGTTCAGTTTTATAACTTTTCCCATCTTCCCAATGGAACAGGAGTTAGAATAACAATGTTCATTAGAGAAATAAAGTCTCTGGTGTGCTATTTGTAACAGAGTCATGCACACCTTCAGAAGTGTCCAAGGCCCTGGTTCTCCAAATCAGTTTAAGCAGAGTTCTTTGAGAGCGTGGCACTCTCTCCAGGCTGATCCAGTGAGACCTGAAGCCCCAAATAAAATCAAGGAACAAGTCAGGGTGATAGCCAGAAGAATGAGGCCATATAGAAGTGACCTATGGACTTGTCTCTCCACAGAGCTATTTCTTAGTCCTGATTTATTTATACATTGATGTTCTCATTCAGAGTAAGCCATTGTTTAGTTTAATCCATAGTAAATTAAGCAGGAAGAAGTCCAGGTGGAATAAAGCCCTGAGAACAGACTCGATGTCCCGTGTCTTTTGAAAGTAATTAAATGTCTCTGTAGATTCTTTTTTTAAATGGAGCTCTGCAAAGAACTGCTATTAGCCTGGCTTTAAAACACATTGTCCTCTATCTATTGCCTAACCTGCCAGATTAAGTGACACACACTCGCTGCCTAGAACAATCACCTCGAGTCCGATATTCAGTGTAACGAACAAACACGAGCTTTATTAACCTTTAGACCTGTGATAGGTGTGAAGGGCACGATGCAGATGGGAACAGCCTCTTTACCTTCGTGTTACATACCCAAAGTTGCAGGTTCCTTTCTTCCAACCGCAGCATCTCAGTGACACACTGAGACCCCGTGTCCACTGACTCTGAGTCGTGGCTGAACATGACTGAGTGTGTGCCCAGGTGAGAAAGGAGGCCAGTGGCATCCTGGCCTGTATCAAAACTAGTGTGGCCACCAGGTCCAGGGAAGTGATTATCCCCTGTACCCGGTACTGGTGAGGTCACACCTCAAGTGCTGTGTCCAGTTCTGGGTCCCTCAGTTCAGGAAAGACACTGAGGAGCTGGAGCAGATCCAGAGAAGAGCAATGGAGATGGGGAAAGGTCTGGAGAGTCAGTCCTATGATGAGCAGCTGAGGCAGCTGGGGTTGCTTATCCTGGACAAAAGGATGCTCAGGGGAGACCTGATCACCCTCTACAACTACTTGGAAGGGGGTTGTAGCCAAGCGGGGGTCAGGCTCTTCTCCCAGGCAACAAGCAACAGAACAAGAGAAAATGGCCTCAGGCTGCACCAGGATGTTCATCAGAAAGAATTTCTTCATGGAAAGGGTGGTCAAGCACTGGAAGGGGCTGCCCCGGGGCTACCCCATCCCTGGAGGTGTTCAAGAACAACTGGATGTGGCACTCAGTGCTGTGGTCTAGTTGACAAGGTGGAGAAAGTTCAAAAGTTGGACTTAAAGATCTTGGAGGTTATTCTCCAACCTTACTGGTTCCATGATTGTATGATTCTGAGTCCAGTGGTACCCGCAATGAGATCCACAAAAGGATCCAGGCGCTGCAATCTGCCACTGGGACCATCAAAGCTTCTAATCCCAGGGGGCAACTAAAGCCCAGAGACGTGTCAGTTCTCAGCACTATTTCCCAGAAGCCTAAAAGCTGTTGCTTCAGAGCTTGCCTGGACAGAGACCAGCCTTGGCGGACAGACATCGGCCTTGGCCACGCGGTGCAGGCTCCCGGAGTGCTGCAGGGTCGGGCGGGATGCACAGGGGAAGGGATGGAGGGACGGGGTTCCCTGAGCAAGGGAAGAAGAAAAGGCAGGAATACAGTGCCTGGTGCTTCCCTGCCCTTTATTTAAGAGCTTATTTGTCACGGCTCAACAGCGTGCGCTCGCTCCCCTCCCGCCCCATCGCTTCTGCCCGAGGAGCTCTGGACACGAACTTCGCCCCGGGGCAGCTGCAACCTGGGAACCGCCGCACTCCGCCGGTCCCGGGAGGCGACAGGGGCCTCTGGAAAACCCACCCCCTCGGCCGGCCCAGGAAGTGACGCCCGGCCGGTCCCCCGGGCACACACCTGACTCACCTGACTCACCTGGGCGGGCGGACGGCAGGGAAGGAGGGAGGCAGCGAGGGAGCGGCGGCGGCTGCGCTCGCTCCGCGGAGCCGGGCGGTGTCCGGGCACAGCGGCGGCGATGGCCAAGGACAGCGGCTCCCCGTGGGCCATGGGACTGCTGAAAACCTTCGAGGAGAGCGAGTTCGGCAGCTGGGAGAAGATCGGCTCGGGGGGGTTCGGGCAGGTGTACAAGGTGCGGCACCTCCACTGGAAGACCTGGCTCGCCATCAAGTGTTCGCCCAGCCTCCATGTGGATGAGAAGTAAGGGGGGGGGACGAGGGGAACGGCGGGGGCAGGGGATACGGTGCTTTTCCCACAGGGGAATCCCGGAGCCCGCAGTTGCCCCACAGCTCCCTGCGGTTGCCCTTGCGTGGATGCGCAGCTGGGGGGAGCCGCGGGGTGACTTGAGCGCTCCCCATCCGCAGCCCTGCCCGCCTCACAGCCCTCTCCTCCGACGGTGACAGATAGGATTAAATATTCCATGTGCCTTGCCTGTTCCCTCGGAGCCACTCGGGAAGCATTTTTGCCCTGCCCAGGTTGTGCGTGTGTTGGCTTGTGCTAAAACCAGCGGGCCAGCTGCGGCTCCAAAGGACGTGGAAACCAGTCCTGAAAGGGGAACGCTGAGTGGGACCCAGGGGCTTCTCAGTGGGCTCCCTGTCTTGAGGAGAGCAGTCCTTTAGCTCGCAGGTGTGTTAGTCGTAACTCCCGTGTGGTAGTAGCAGGTTTAGGGTGGGGGGCGTTGGGGTGTGGGTGCCGTAGCCGCGGGCTTTGTGTCTTTTGGGAGTGGGTGCTGAAAGGAGACGTGCTGGGAAATGTGTTCCCCGCGTTCAGGTCCGGGCCAGCGCCTCTCCCTGTGTCTGTGTGCTCAGGGCGAGCCCTCACCGGGCAGTCCCGTGTGGGGCTGTGCTGTATGGCAGGTGAAGGTGCCACACAGTGGGAACCCCCTCCAGCCCACCTGCCCTCTGTGAGTAGTTGTGGTCCGAGGTGGAGGACGATGGGCTGGACTATGCTCATGTTATGTAAAGGATCATAAAATGGTTTGGGTTCGAAGGGACCTTGAAGATCATCCAGTTCCAACACGCTGTCGTGGGCAGGGACACCTTCCACTACAGCAGGTTGCTCAAAGCCTTGTCCAGCCTGGCCTCAAACACTTCCAGGGATGGGGGCCTATTGAGTGCAGCTCTCCTTTCCTGGGAGAGGAAGGCTGTCAGATGCATCTTTAGAAACATCCTTCTGTTTTAGGGACAGGAGTGATTTCCAGCAGTCAGCATCTGTGCAGAAGGAGGTGAGCAGGGTCCAGTCGCAGTCACGGAGCTTTTCCAGCTCTACCTCGATCTTTGGGATCTCCACCAACCCACAGACTGATTCTGCAGTTCATTTTTTGAGGCGTGGGGTTGGTTCAGTCACAAAAGGTTTTGCCTGCAGGAGGAGGGAGATAAGCTGCCCCATCATTAAAAATGTTTGTAAGCCCATCTTCTACAAGATTTCTGGGGTAGTGAGGCATCTTTTCCATTATCTGAATTGTTGACTTTGCTATAGGCATGGTTTATGTAGTATAGTAAATGAAATTAAATGTCCTCTTTAAGAAAGGGGAGAGTTTAACATATGCAACTGTGCTGTCTGTGAATAAAGTGGAAAAGACCTCAGAGTTGCAGAGGGTGTTTTATTGGATTAACCTGCAAGTCCCCCTACCATTAAAACTTCAGAGTAGATGTCAGGCTTGATGCTTATTGGGGCCTGATCAAAATAGTACTGAAGCTGATAAATTTTTCAGTTAGGATTAAAACATGTCTTAAAAGTAAGCCAGAACATTTGTTACACTTTTAGTTTGCAGAACACATCTGGAAGTTTACTCCAAAAGTTAATTTTCACTCTGAGTCAAAGGATGCTGTCACCTATTTTAATATGAACAATTAATTTTAAGAGTTGCCACCACAACTGTATATTAATATATACTGTGTGCAGTAGGGAACCACCTGTCCCTCGGTGGCTATGAGGTGTGCACATACTGGAAGACCATACAAACATCCACTGCAATAAGCAAAAATGCCTTGAGAATTTGGGAACTTTGAGGGCGTGGGGCTCCTGCAGCTTCTGATTCATTTCAATAAACCAGTCCATGAAACCCTAATTTATTTTACTATAGGATTTATTTTACTTTATTTTACTTTTAGGATTTGTGCTTCAGATGCTTGAGGGGGAGCAATGATTAGAAATTTGAGGGTTCCTGGCCTTTGAAACAGCTGCCCTTGCAAAATAAAGCTTAGCTAAATTTTTTTTAATTGTTATTACTAGTTCTCCTTTGGTTTTTGGGCTGATCTACCAAACCCCTTTCAGGAGTTGGTTCCACTGAGACTTTTCACCCCAAACTTGTCTAATAAACTTGTGCTATTCAAAAGGTGGGGTGGGGGGCGCAGACAAAATCAAACACTACCTCTGTAGTCCGCAGGTCGAGACAAGCCTGTGTAATTAGACTGTTAATCCAGGAGATTAACTTGACTAGCTGTTACTTGGAGCCCTGTGAAGAGCTAGAAGAATTGCCAGTGGTATCAGAAACATTAACTGGAAAACACGGAGGCTTTTTCTGTAGTATTTATTTGGTACCACATTAAAACCCTGTTTGTAAGGGCTTGGTGGCGGTAACGCTCTGTACTCTCCCTTGCTGTGCCTCTGCAGACAGTAAGAGATTTGGAGTAATTCCCTTGGCAATTATCACACCATAGAGCCAAGTGGCCTCCAGCAGAAAAAAACCTGAGTGTAGAGCCAGAAGTGCTTTTACCTCTAAGCCCAAGCCCTCTCGGACAATCCAGCCAAATCCCGTTCCTAACACCTTATTCGCTCCCACTTTCCCCAGTCCCCTGAGACTGCACTTCCCAGATATGACTCAAGGTGCTCTCGGGATGGGGAGGTTCAGTGGAAGTCCGAAGGAAAAGAGGGTGACAAAGAAAGGTGGAGGAGCCTCCTTCGCAGGACTTGCAGCGGAGAGGGCAAAGTCACTTCTCCTTACCCGCGTGGGCCAGGATGGAAGTGTGGTCTGGAGAAAAAGGGTGGGTGGGAATCCTGGAGAGGATCCTTTGTGGATTTCTTACATCTGAACAGAAACGTGGAGACTGTAACGGGTGTGAACGAGGCAGCGTTTCCTGGAGAGGGCTCCTTGCTGGAGGTTGTTGGCCATGGGGGTGACTGCAGGGTGTGGAGGTGGAAAGGCCTGCCTTCTTCACTGGGAAAAAAAGAATTAGCAAAGCCCTCTGCATGTCCCGGATTTGGGAGTGGAGCAGGACTTGGAAGTTTAGGAGGCTTTAGAAATGCCTTGCTGTTAGCGGAATCTGTGTTTATTTAGGTGATGAAGGTGAATAAACATCTCTTCTGGCAGCCTCTGGATGTGTATGTAGAACCTAATGCTCTCCTTGTGCCCCTTGAGCCTGGCTCTCCAATTTAACCTGTAATATTCTGGTACCAGGGCTGTGCAGCAGAGATCTGTCAGAGGGCTGAGATCTGTTAACCTGAAAGAAGGGATTTGCTTCTTTTTTTCTTTTTTTTTTCTTTTTTTCCCCAACATATTCTGCCCAGACCACGCAGTGGTTTTTCTTGTGTTCTCTTATTCACCTTCTTCTCTGAGGGTCAGCAGTGTGCAGGTCGTTAAAGGTGTTCCCTGCAGAGCAGAGGACACTGTGTGCCCTTAAAACATCTGCCACCATGCAGATGAAAAGAGTTCCTGAAGAAATTCAGAGGTGTTATAATTTTGTGGACCCCCGTCTGCACCACCAGCAGTTTTTGCATTCCTGACTCCAGTGGGCTGGGAGAAGCCCGGCTGCTCTGCCTCTGGAGGTGTCTCACACAGATGGCCCCATGACAGGTTTTCAGGGCCTTTTTTGAGTTTCTCTGGAGCAACTTTAACTGCTCTGTCTCAGACTCCATTAGGGAAATGTGGTGGCGGTGGTGGGGGAATATAAACCTGCAAGGACTGCCTCGTGAGTTTAAAGCTGTGTTTTTATAACAGTGTTATCTCTAGGGCATAAAGATTGGTTACATAGAAATGCAGATACAGCCGTAATCCCTGCTGTTCTTGTGGCAGGGTTTGTGGTACAAAGGCTGGGCCCTGGGGAGCGAGGCAGTGGGCAAGAGCAAGTCCCTTGTCTCTCCTGCAGAATCCAAAGAATGCAGCCCTGTCTGTTCGGGATCTGACTTTGAGTAGAAGCAGACAGCTCTTCTGAGGATGTCGGAGGTCTCCCATTCATGGAATACTTGTGATTACTTTGAAAATGGCTGTTCTGTTATTGTCTTCTCTGACAGAGATGCTATTTGGCACTGGACCCGGTGCTAGAGCTCTTGATGTGTGTGCCCCTGTCTTCTAGTTCCATTATAGGGGAAAGTGCATGCACCCCATGATTTACATGAGTTCAGCTGTCCTGTGTGCAAATTTTTCCTTTTTCTTCTTTTTTTCTCTTTTCTCTTTTTTTTCTCCTTTTTTTTCTCCTTTTTTTCCTCCTTTTTTTCCTCCTTTTTTTCCCCCCTTTTTCCTCCCTTTTTTCTCCCTTTTTTCTCCCTTTTTTCTCCCTTTTTTTCTCCCTTTTTTCTCCTCTTCTCTCTCCTTTTCTCTCTCCCCTTTTCTCTCTCTCCCCTTTTCTCTCCCTTTTTATTACCATCGTGGTAGGATATAGTACTGGACAGGGAGGGGAATGGAGCCAAGGTTCTTAGAGAAGATAATTCTCTTTAATCGTGTAGGTGTTAAATAAGAAGCTGCTATAACAGAGACTAGTCCTGTGCCTCTTGACTGAGAAACCCCACCTGGAGCTTTTCTTTCCTCCGCTTTGGATAGTGCAGAATAATTTCTAAGCGCTAGGAGTAACTGAGCAGTGTAACACACCCCCCATCCCATCCTTTGATCTGCCAAATGTGAACTTGGAGGATCCCTGCAGCATCCTTTGTTGCAGCATTAGCACTTGTGTATTGAGGCGATGGGCGCACTGAGAACACCTCAGTCTGTGCCGACTGCCGGTGGCACCTTGTCAGGGAAAAGGGAAGGGAAAGACCTTTGATCTTTGCCTGATGGCGGAGATCTTGTTTTAACGAGCTGTTTGTGTTAATACGATTAACGCAAGTGCACTCCAGCACTTGGCTAATGACTGTTTTGGCTCTCTTTATTTCTTTTGTCTTCTTTCCTTTTCTGTTTTGAAAAGGTGACAGGGGCCTTTTGGAAAGGTATTTGAAGGCAGACTTGTCTCCCCTGGCTGTGCCAGACCGCTGTCTGATTCAGTTTTGAACGCTCTGGGTATGGAAAAGTGCTAAAGGTGGCAACTGTTGAATGGGGGCTTTATTTAAACAGGCAAATTAGATAAAGGGTACTTGGCCTGTTCGTTAGTCAGTTGATTCACTCAGTTAAACGTATCTGGTCCAAGCAGAAAGGGAGCTTTATATTATTATTTTGTTGAAACTGAAGATTCTCTTTTCGTAGGGAAAATGCCCCGTTTCGAGCAGCTGATCTCTGTGTTTTTGGTGATGCTCTCTGAGGCTGCTGTTAGCCCGGGAACCCCATCCCCGGGAGTCTGGTGGTTCTTGCTAGACTTTAGCTGTTGCTGGGTTCTTGCCTTGCCTTGGAGGGCTCAGACAGGTATTTTACATCCCTGACTCCAGAGCTCAGCCCGCCGAGGCCTGGTGAATTATGCTGGCTATGCATGTGGCTTGGGGGCAAGGAGTTGGTTGTGTTATTCATGGGCGCTCCCTTCCAGCGTGCCAAGGAGCAAACTGGGTACTTGTCTGCAAAGGCAATTATTTCACAAGAAAGTTGCTGTAGGGAGCAGCAGGAGCCAACATGGTTAATAGAGAGAAAAGATTTCCCTTATCTTTTTTTTTTTTTAACTCTCAGCCTGTACATCCCTCTTAAACCATTTTTCAGCCTCATCTTGCCTCTGAAATGGGTCTGGTGCTTCTGGCTAAGCTCGACTTGCCCCTAGTGTGAAATGTTACCTGAATCAGGTCGTTGCAGGCTGTCACGGCAGGCAGCAGACCGTGTTCCCAGCCCTGGGTGGGTTTACATCCCACAGCAGGCAAAGCAGGAGGGGAACTGGAGTGTCTGAGGGCCAAATGACAGCTCCCAAAATCGCTCCCACGTGGGAGCACTGAGGGTCCCTTGCAGGCTGTGAGTGGTGCCTGCTGCCCCCAACTCATCCAGGCGCTGGAGGGACACGTGGGAAGGGGAGACTTTGCTGCGTGAAGGTTGGACTTGGCATTTGTTTTTACAAAAGCAGAGTGCTTCTAGCTTGGATTTAATTTTTTTTTTTAAGAAAAGAAGTTTGATGGAGCTGATAGCTGTGCTGTGGCAGAGGCTCCCACAGCAGTAACTGGCATCACTTGGTGGTGGCACAGGGCACGGACTGCGGGTGGGGCAGGATTTGTCTCCAGGTGTTTTTCAGGCAACAGAGCTTTTTGCCTTGCAGAGGGCACAAGCATCTTCTGATCAACTGTTGCAGTTGCTGAGTGTGCTACCTGAGCTTTATGTTTAAACCCTGATATCTCCCAGGAGAGTTGGTCACCCCAAACCACCTGCACGGGGCAGGGGAGAATCAATCACAAAGCACTGTGATTTTTTTAAGCAGGACCCTCTGCTTACCAGGCACCTGTGTTAAAACTTCCTCCTGTTACTTCAGGTACTGCTCTCCACTAAATAGCATACACACCTTGGGTACATTGCAGGAGCTGTTGTGAAACAGGAGAGGGTCTGTTCAGGAAATATGACCTGTCTGACCTCCCTGTGTCCTCTTGTGCATCGGTGGGTGACAGTGATGCATCAGTACCCACAGCCCAAAGCTGCTCTGGGTATTCTTCATCATCACTAATAAAGCAGTTTTTAGAGACTGAAGGTTCTATCACCCACCATTTGTGGACCCTCTTTGTGGGCACAGTCAGACTGGGGAGAGGACCCTTGTTTCGTCTTTTCAGTTTGATGCCCAGCGGGTCCTTGTGGACTGTTGCAGGGTGGATGCTGTGAGTGAGGTGCAAGAGAAGGGCACAGCAATTAAGGGTCTTGACCTGGGAGGCTGCAGCTTGGACTGAGTAACACTTAACCCTCCACAGGGTCAGGCTGAAGTGACCTGTAAACAACCCGGGGTGCTCATTACACCTGCCAGGACCGGGCCTGTTACATCATTTAAAATGGTGCACCGGGAGGTTTTGGCATCTGCTGGAGCTGAGTGAGCACAGCTCACAACGATGGAGTTGTCAAATCTGTATTTTGAGGACAGGGAGGCTTTTGTTGTGCCTCCCAGGCTACAGCAGGCAGCTCGCTCCCCTAAATGGTGGCTCCCAGGAATTCCTCTCCCAGCGCTTGGGTCGGTGCATGGCCACTGGAGCAGTGCTGTCCGTGCTCTCTCCTGATTAACTCAGCCTTATGATTCACAAGAAGTTAATGACTTTAGCCCAAGGACTTTAAGCAGTGGTAGGTCTGGGCTCTGCATGTATTGTCCTTGTTCTTAACAGCACAGCATAAACATCAAAGCAGGGAGATGGGCTTTATGCTCAGGATATTTGCACCGTGGAAGTGTGTGCCTCGCCTGTTTGCTGTCCTTTAGAAAGGACAAAAAAAAAACCCCAAAGTTAGTAAACGTGGAAATACACCTGGAGTGCAGGCTGGTGAGATGTAGCCTGGTTCAGTCGAGAGATGATCGGGAAATGTGGTGTTCAGTGTTATAAGAAATGTTTTGTGCATGTTTGGTGGGAGGAGGGACATCTACTCCATCCCTCACCTTCCGTTCTTCTACGCAGGGAGCGCATGGAGTTACTGGAAGAAGCCAGGAAGATGGAAATGGCAAAGTTTCGCTACATCCTGCCCGTTTATGGCATCTGTAAAGAGCCGGTTGGCTTGGTCATGGAATACATGGAGACGGGGTCTCTGGAGAAGCTCCTGGCTTCTGAACCTCTGCCCTGGGAGCTGCGCTTCCGCATCATCCACGAGACAGCCGTGGGGATGAACTTCCTGCACTGCATGTCCCCTCCACTGCTGCACCTGGACCTCAAGCCTGCAAACATCCTGCTTGATGCCCACTACCATGTCAAGGTATGCACTGGACAGTCTGTGCCAGGGACCCACCTTTGGATACTCCTGGGTGGCTCCTGCCGGGTGCAAAAAGCCTGGGAGAAACCAGCAGCATTCCTTTTGAATTAGAAAATTCCCGCTGAGCCAACCCTGCCAATATCTCCAAATTTAAATCCTGAGATTAGCTCAGTTGGTCAGAGCATGGTGCTAGTAACACTAAGGTTATGGGTTCAGTTCCTGTCTGGGCCATTCACTTAAGAGTTGGACTTGATGACCCATGTGGGTCCCTTCCAACTCAGAATACTCTGTGCAAATATACCCAAATAAAACCCAAAACTAAACCCACCTGGTTTATGCACCATTTTGGAACATAAATAGAAGTACAGTTAGCAAACTTGTGAGAATTCCCCTGAAATTTTAGAAGGATGCAGTGAACTCTGGTTTTGAGATCTAATGGGTCCTGCTATAAATTCCCTCGCAGGAGGATCACGAGGCAGGTGAGAACAAGGAGAGAAAAGCAGTGTGAACCTCTAAATCATCTGTGCAACTTGCACAGCTCCCAGTGGTTGCTTTGTTCTGTCTGGGTCTCCCTGGCTTTGTATGCACCACTGAATACACAAATCTCATTTACAGCTGGAGTCTGGAGAAGCCTTCCCAGAGGCAACTCATTTTCCCCTTTCATTTGCTCAGAGCATGTACAGTGAAGAATTATCTCTGTCCTGACTGTTCATGTCTGCCAGAGGTCACTTAAAGGAATTTTTTGTGTCTGTAACAGCACGAAATTCTTTTTGTTACCCATGTCCAGAGTAAGCCAGCAAGCTTGTTAGCCCTCTGTGGTGGAGGTTCTGTTTTGATAGCTGGACCAAGGAGGTTGTGCTTGCTTTCTCATCTTTCCTTTTGGAGAGGAAAAAGACTGAAACACACCCTTTTTCCTAGTTTTTTTAGGGCTTGTTTTTTTGTTTGTTTGTTTTTTTTTTTTTGGGGGGGGGTGTTTTTGGTTTGGGGGTTTTTTTTGTTTGTTTTTTGCTTGTTTGTTTGGTAGTGCCATAATCCATCTGCTCTTTGTTTTTCTGCCTCTCTCACTGGTCAAGTGGCTTTGGTCTTGCTGTACGTACCCTTCTGAAAATGGAGTTTTTACTGAATAGAGACATCTCTCCAGATGTCATCAGAGGGCTGGAGCCATGAGGGGAGTGAGCCTCTAATGAAATCACACCTGTGACAATCTCAGCTCGTTTTACTGGGTCTCTGAGTGCTTTACTTCTTAGAAGGATTTTCCTTCTGAGGCAGGAGGCATCTACAGGTGGTCATGCTATTAATACAGGAACATCAGGATCTGAACTGCTGAAAGCCTGTTCTCACACACTGGTGCTGAGAGGCCTGTGCTAGGTATTTATTTACTTAAAGTTCATGCTTGCTTGCATAACTTCTTAAATTCCTAACTCTTGACTCATCCATG
Source organism: Oxyruncus cristatus (assembly GCA_013399855.1). NCBI lineage: Eukaryota > Metazoa > Chordata > Aves > Passeriformes > Cotingidae > Oxyruncus > Oxyruncus cristatus. The sequence goes on from VXAY01006448.1 coordinate 149,895, forward strand.
AGCCAAGATACGAAGGCTGTTATTTTTCTCACTGTTTCAGGAGGTTGAAGTGCCTGATATTCTGCCTGCTGTACAGCCTATATCTGGGTGGTGATGTAATACCAGGGGGCAAAGTGCAAAATGTACAAAAAATTAAAAAAGTTTCTGGTGAGGTCATTGCTGACATCCCTAAACTGTTGCTACTCACTCTGTACATGAAACACATGAAGGTCTTCAGACCCTTCCCATTAAGTTCAGAAAAGAATGGTCTAATCCAAACCTTTTCCAGCCAGCAGTCCTTTACATCCGCAGGCATCTTGGGAACCCCTCCAAGCAGCAAAGCAGACATAGGAACCTATATGCAAAACAAGAGACGAACGTGTTCTGTGAGGCGCCTTCACTTTAAAAGTGTGGCCCCAAACCTTCTTTTTGTGTGATGTGAAACTCATCATTAAGTTTCAGACCCTGCAGCTTGATTTAATGTGCATTTTCTCGCTGGAAGGCTACTGGAGCTGCTGATTGAGGTGTTTTTTTTAAATGTTAGCATTAATTTAGTGGGTGACCTGTCCGTAACAGAATCCCAAGGTGAGTGAAGAGATGTTGCACGCTGCAGAAGAAGAGTTTGGAGGTAGGGAGGACTTCTGTAAACTGTTTGCCCTTGAGCCAGGAAACAGCCAGCCTTCCAGTGGAGCACATTAGAAATGCTGCTGTGCCATACTCGAGTTAAATGGAAACACACCCTCCTTCTTTTACGAGGACAGTGCTCACTGTAAAGCCCCGAGTGAGGCCGATGACTAATGCAGTGGTGTCGTACAGAACTTATCATCAAGTGGGTGCCTCCGTATCATAAAGCCTGTGTCTTACATAAGTGTGCGCTGAATTTTGTCCTTGGGAGGGTGATTGAGAGGATGGGATTAGCCTGAGCAGGGATACAGATAGGGAGATATTAACTTTGCCAAAGGCTCGTTGGGGGATTCCTTGGTGGTTTAAAATACATGGGTGTGATATGTGCAACACAAGGTGAAGCTTTGCTGTTTTTTGGAGGATGGATTCATGCATCCTTCCTTGTGAGCTGGTGGTGGGACCTCCCTTCCCTACCATGTCCTGCTCCATCGTAGTTGCCTTAACCAGCGTGGTTCCCTTGGGAGGATTATTCCATACCCAGGCAGGCTTTTCTAGCAGGGATCAGCTTGCTAGCATGTTTTCTTTTCCTTACTATCAACCTCTTGCTTCTATTTGTACCAAGATCCTCCCTGCCCCTTTGTCCAGTGCATATATGCAACCTTCCAGTATTTGCAGGCTGTCCAATACCCATTTTTTGCTTAACTCCACCACATCTTATGAGCTTGTTCTTCATCTCTCCCGCGCTGCGAGCACAGTGTGGATTGTCTCTCCTGAGCTACCTGTGATGTGGCAACCGCTGGCACAGGGGAAGCAATGCCACATTCCAGCACTGCCCTCGTGGGCTGTGGGTTTGCTGTGATCCCTACTTGGATGTGACCTCTGTCCAGGGCCCTTTGCAGGAGACTAAACACCCCACCACGTGCAGAAATCTCATACCCTGACTTGTTGCCAGCTGCCCGTGCCCTTGCGCTCTCTCTCTCTCTCTGCTGCTTCCCAGGTTTCTTATCTTCAATATCTCATGGTCATGAGTGTTACTTTTTGCTCAGGTATTTAAAATGAAGTCAACCTGCAACTTTAGGGCAAAAGCATTATTTTTGAGTTCTTGTTTCTCTTGCTATCCAACTTGGTTTTTTGCAGCTCCTCATCTTGTCGTATATGTGTGTACACACAGAGACAGATACATGTGCATATGTGTGGGTTCATGCACACACAGGGGCAAGCCCAGCCAGTTACTTTTCATCTCCCAGATTTTGCTTTTAAAGAACTTGAAGCAGAATGAGCTGCCCTCAGCTGTGCACTGCTGTAAGCTCGCTGTAGTTGCTTTTATCCCCTCCCCAGTTCTCCAGTTTAAACCAGTGTGGACAGTGAGGTTTGCCACTGTGTTTGTACCGTGCTGATGGTCTTGCTAAACGTGGGTAGTACAAGTGGTCTTCACTTTTACCTGATTCAGCTGGAGAAGAGGCTGCAGAATTCCTGAGCGTGGATTTAGAGGCAGCCTAGTCAGATGGCAAATTTCTTGATCAGAAATCTTCTTAATGTAGGTGGTTAACTGTAGGTCCAAGTGATACCCAGAGGCCCATCTGGTAAAGAGCAGTTGTCTCTCTCTATTAGAATACCTGGTGTAGTTAGCACAGCCACTCTTTTATCAGCTGCAACTGCTCTCCTGTTATTAGAAATGAAGAGAGTCTTTATTTTGTGTGTCCCTTCTGGTTGTTTCCCACCCCCTCCCTGATCAAGGTTTCCATGCAGGGCTGTTCTTGTATGGCTCTTTAATCCCAACCAACAAAGCTGGTTTGCACCTTGATCAGTTCTCTGATTGATCTGATTGTGGTGGCACAGGGGAGGGAACAAAACCACCCCTGTTACAGTAATGCAGATTTATGATGGATTCAAATGGATGTTTGGCTTTGGTTTGGTTTGTGCTGCTTCTGAGGAGAAGCATTACAAATGTCCCACCTGAAATGGGTTTGGAGGAGTTAAGGTTTCAGGGCAGATTGGAAAAGGATGGAAATATAGCCTGTTTCAGAAAGACTTCTTTTAGTAGCTAACTGAAGTGTGTTCATAAGCACTGAAGTAATGACATAGGTTTGAAGTGCAGATGCTGGTTGTGTCTATACTCGGAGTTAATTTTGAATTACAATTTTTAGTAGTCCAAACCTGTGCATATTTCTTAAAAATTTCTGGTTTTCTTAAAGAACAAGCTGAAACAAAGAGCCTTTCTCCCCTACCCCCAGAAACAAACAAACAAACAAACAAAGCAACCCTCCCACCCCCAGACATCTGAAAACCCTGCAGACAAATGTGGTGGCATTCTCAACATCCAAGTGCACAACAGACTTTGGACAGAAACAAATACTGGATGTGCCAGCTTGCGATTAAAAATTAATCTGATAGATTTGTTACCTATTTGATGAAGAAAACCTTTTGTTGAACTCTGTCCCTGAGTCCATGGCAGTGGGTTCTTGTGTCTGACTTGCAGGAAAATGCCATGCAGCATCAGCAGCTAAGGGCACAGTTCAGGAGTCATTTAGTTAAAGAAAACACTTTCCAAGCACCGGTTTCCAAGCTAGATCCCTGAGGTGTTTGGGAATAGCTGACTGTAGTAACCATCGTAGTTACCTGAGCATATCTTCTAGTTAAAAAAAAAAAATTACAAAAAATACTTCAACAAACCCAAATCATCTAAAACTTTGCAAGTGAGTGTTTTTGTGCAATCCAGAATGGAGAAAATCCACAAACTGCAGAGGCAGAGAAAGGGCAGTGTGCACGGTGCGCTCGAGTTAAAACAAACTAAACTAAAAAAAAAAAAAAGAAACCCGAATCCTGGGATCTTGGGATCTCTCAGTAAAGTAAGTGTTGCTGGGAAGGAAGGAAAACACGTGCAGGTCCCCTCCCCAGCCGGTGCTCACGTGTTTGTTCTCATGCAGACCTTTAACGAGTGGAGCTGTCTGAACATGAACCATCCCACTGTCTGCGTGGGCTCTGGCCGAGGTTTTCTTTTCTCTTCTTCCTACCCCTTCACCGCGGGTTTTGCATGAAGCCTCTGTCGCCTCCGTGTCTCCTCTCAGCTCTGCTGATACCACGGGTCCTTTTGAAGCACGGCGGGATCCGCCTGGAATAAAAATAACTCATGTGAGGAGCGAGACTGCGGGTTCCAAGGGCAGATCCCAGGGTGGGCTGCAGGGACAGTGGGGATGCAGAGGAGGGAGTGGGGAGGACTGCTCCGCTCTCACTGCCTGCCCCAGCAAGGGTGCCTTGTGTTGCAGAAGGAGGTACCTGGCAAGCAATTTAAAGGCAAAATAGGTAAGTTAAGTGGCTGTATCTTCCACCCACTGCGCAGTTCCCACTGGTGTTTAAAGACGCTGCACGACTAAACACACCGTGCAGTGTGGAAAATTTACCCTAAAGGAACTAACAAAAGCCACAAAAAGCTGTCTGCAGAATCTCACTATTTTGTTGCAGCCTGCAAGATAACAATTGCCCAATTTCCAGTGCTTTCTGCAGAGTTTGGTATGATCGAAGCCCTGCCCTACAGGTGAATTTCCTATTAATTGGTATTAAACCCAGTCCTTCACAGTAGGTAGGGGCAGGCCCACAAGGTGAAGGTTTTGCTAGGCTAGGGGGGATATTCTATGTACTTGAGGTGTTTCTTAGTTTGTAGGGTGACTGAGACTTTTCCTGTCCAACACGCTTGGCTCCTGCCTTAGCCCCCAGCCTTAGATTCCCTCATCGCTGGTGGCTCTGAACGCAGGAGTGTCACTGTGCTGTGCCTGCATTTCATCCTTATTTCTTAACTGACACAGTAGGAAACACTGTGCATTGTTTAGACAAAGAGGAAGGTGAATGGCTTTAATTATGCCTGGATTTCTTGAGGTGTATCCAAACCTCTGCTCCACGTTAATCAAAGGACAGCAGCGCTTCTCCGAGTCGGATCTGTTCAGACTTGCAGCGTTCGGTTCATTCCTTACCCTGACACCTCGGTGCGTGTGGGATGTTTGGGGCTGTGCTTTTGTTCTCCTGTGGAGCGCTCACTGCCCCAAACTCATGCAGCACTTCCTGGGGCAGTCGATTCGGCTCTTCCCGGGGTTAAGCTGGATCACAAACCCAGGTTTGTTGACTCCTTGCTGTTTTCCTGAACTCCACTGCTTGGCTTGTTGGCAGAGTCCAGCAATCCCCTGCCGAGACTGTAACCCCACAAACAACTAGTCCTCCATTTTTTTCTCTACGCTTTTTTCTCTTTTTTTCCCTTTCATTTTTTTTTTTTTCCTCCAGTCATTCCCACGTTACCCTACAGATTTACGACACAGATGGAGAGCAGGTTGGATATACCTGGGTGCTGGGGGACAGGACTTCTCCATCTCCTGAGAATGCCTCTGTTGAGCTCTTTGTCCATGGGAGAGGTTCTTCCTGAAGCCGTGTGGGTTGCTTTATTTGTTTTATGGCAAAGGGAGATTCCTAGCATGGCTGTGTAACCTGCCTGTTCTCCAGGAGGCTGAAGCTGGCAGCAGTTTTCTCCCTTTCCAGTAATGGACACATGTTTCAACTAGTTTTGTGGTATCTTTAGAGAGAAACTTCTGAAAGTGTAAAGTCGCAGCCTATTTAAAAAAAAAAAAAAAAGCTTTTTTTAATTACCCTTGTTGTTTTGAGGGAGAACTTTCTCAAAGGAGAAGCTGTGAAGATCAAAAGGGGAATGAGTCACTGAAAGACCTGAGTATTTATTAGATAAAAAGCGTGTATAAGTTGGGGAGAGGGGGAATCTTACCTAACATGTAGGCAGAAATCAGTGGGCTGAGCGGCCCGAAAAGACTTGACTTTCCTTGAAATTTCCACTTAGCATAATAGACTTTTTTGTCCAGTGGGAAATAACTAAGACAAAGGAAATTCCTTGCCTATCTGTTTGCCCAACGATTGGTATGCCCTTGAGAGCAAATGAATGCATATTTGTTTGACACTTCAAATTAAAGTGGAGGTGTGTCCTTTCCATAAACTTGCTGTCACTTGTTTTGTTCGTTTCAGCTGCGTTCACTGCGTCACTGCTCCAACTTTCTGTATCTCCTGGTTGCCAGAAAGAATTCCCCGTGTGGGTTTTGGATGTGTGTGTGTGTGTGTGTTTTCATCTGTTTTTTTTTCTTTTTTTTAAACCCTTGGTGGCTCTGGTGTTGGGTTTGGTCCCCGTTGGCATGGTCAGTGTAACAGTGATATCTGAAAGGGCAATTCTCTAGTGCTCATTGGAGAGCCCAGGATGTTTAAACACAGCACACAGCGTGAGGTTACGTAGGGAAAAGGGGGTGGCAGGACCAATAATTACATTAAAGCAGTTTGCACTAGCTAAATTTGACTGGGTTTAAATTACAATAAATTGTCTTGACTGTTTGTTGTGTTTGCTGTGTAATGGGCTGACATGCTGCTGCTTGCAAAAACTGCTTGCCTTTATTTTATTTGCTCCTTTTAGCTTAACCATCAGGAAAAACCTACTGTGGTATTGCGCTTCCAGAGATGTTTTCTTGGCTTAATATTTCTGAACAGCAGCCCGCTGTATTTGTTGGGTCATCCTGTTACATCTGTAGTTCTTTGCTGAAAATTTTTTTGTGAACACCTGGAAAAATCTAATGGTACCCTGTACTTCTCTTCCCCTCTCCCTCCCCCCACTTTTTTTGTTTTTTTTTTTTTCCCCCTGCAGATTTCTGACTTCGGACTTGCAAAGTGCAATGGCTTGTCTCACTCCCATGACATCAGCATGGATGGCCTGTGTGGCACAATTGCCTACCTTCCTCCAGAGCGCATCAAGGAGAAAAACAGGTGTTTTGACACCAAACATGATGTGTACAGGTCAGTCAACTACGAAAACACCTAAAAGCACTGTTAAGTGATGCTGCAAAATGAGCCCTCTTTTTCTGGTTATAAAACCTGATTAAGTATGAAACCCCTAAATCTAGTTTAGAGCCTCACGTTGCAACGTGTCACATTTGCTTTGCTTTTTTGCAAAGCCTTTATAGGGTAGAGGCTGTAAAAAAACCTGCATCTGATCCTTGGTCTTGAAGTTATTTATTAGCAACTGGCATGGGAGGCACTCTGCCCACCTTTAATGTCCCATCTAAAGGTACGTCTTGACCTACTTCTTGAGTCTGTGGCAGAATTCTTGGTTATCTTCAGTGGATTTCATCACTAGGTCTTTGGCTGTTCTTTCATGGCACGATGATTAGGAAGAGGAAATCAGAGCTGTAGATTGAAAAGATACGTCTTATTCTAAAAGGAATGTATTTCTTTAAAGTCATCTTGCAGGGTAGAAAGCATTAAATTAAATCCACTGTAATGCTTTGCTGCTCTCTGATTTTGTCAGTGTTGATGTGGGGTGGTTGGTAAATGCTACCAAGAACTTGGCAGCCTCCAGCAAGTCCCTCAGTTTGCTGCCTCAGGTTCCTCCCTGCAAAGGCTTGACTTTGAAGTCGTGGTTCTTGGCTGCATCTTGCTGTGTGTGTTCAGCTGAACTAGATGCAGAAGTGGAGGGACAAGGACAATATCTTAGGAACTTAGGAAAATAAATTATACTTCTGTAAGTTTTTTGGCTTTGTTTAAAAAATTTTTAAAAAAATGCTATTTTCTAGAAATAATTTTTTTTGCCTTTTTTTTTTTTTTTTTGGTAGCTTTTCCATTGTGGTTTGGGGAGTTCTTACACAAAAGAAGCCTTTTGCAGGTAAGTTGTGGGTTTGTCTTGGAATTTTTTTCCGTTTTCCCATTGATAAGCACGCTTCCTGCCCCACCGGCCCCAGATTATGTGCGTGACCTCCAAGATCCTGAACGCTTGTGTGGTTAAACCCTTTTAAGTTCTCCAGTTCTGATCACAAATATAAGTCCTCCTGTGTCCTGCTCATAAAAACCGAGCCCGTATTGCTGCCGGGGTCCCTTGTCTGCCCCTTTTTGCTCCTGCTAGTGTTTGCTGCACAAAGCTCCACGTTAGTGTGTGGCCTGCTCAGACTTCTGATATGCTGGCAAAGCCAACCTGGCAGGCAACTCTGCTGTCTTCTCTCTGTAGAGAGGTTCTCTGGTTTATTTCTAGATTGTGGGTACAGATTTGTTCCTTTAAAAAAAAAAAAGGCAAGCTGTCTGTGAGAATAAGCCTTGTTCCACCCCGCGGTAAACGCACCTCTCAACAGGCAGCTATTTATTCTTTATGACTTTTCCTGTGTCTATGACTGGTCTATGTATAGCAGACATGTCCGAACAAGTTCCAGTCTCCTATTAGTTTTTTCTCCCAGTGACAGATTCCGTTTAGCCCAGTGGCTGATTCACAGTCAGGGGCCACGCACACTGCACTTCTTGATTTGTGTTCTTCCTTCACCTTTATGAGCAGTTTGGTCCAAATAAAACTTAAGGTTCGGTTTTCTCACAGCAGATGTGGAAATACAAAGAGAGGTAGCGAAGAAATGTTTGAGGGGGTTTTTTCTCTGGTTCTGTGTCTTTTTTTTTTGGGTGGATAAAGAGCACAGTCATTCATGGACAATTGTTTTTAACTGATACATGGGGAGCACTTGTTACTGCACTGAAAAATGTATTGTGGGAGAAGACAACCAACTTTATCTCTCCCTATTGATAAGAGCTCTGGAAAAAAATGCCTGAAAACAAAATTTCAGCACTGTGAATGCTCTTAGGCAAGAGAGAAATGATTCCTTCTGCTGGGAGATCCTAATTTGTGTTGCCTTTGCTTTACAGAGGAAAACAATATTTTGCATATTATGGTAAAAGTAGTTAAAGGCCACCGCCCAGAGCTACCTGCTGTTTCCAAATCCAGACCTCATTCATGTAATAACTTGATCAAACTGATGCAAAAATGTTGGCAAGATGATCCTGGTGAACGGCCAACATTTCAAGGTAAGATTTCCTCGTAACTTGGCTACCCATTTATTCTTCTGTGAGTCACGTTATTGCTCAGGACTCTGCTAATCCTTGGGGTAAATTCTGTGAACCTCTGTGACAGAATAAATAGAGCACATTGTGTGGCAGAGACTGATACAGGCCACTTACTCATTTGTGGAGGAAGGGATTATCTGAGGACATGTCTGACCATGATGATGTTATGTAAACAGGTCAGGAATAAGCCTGGTACTGAACCAGTCGATCCATTTAGCCAGAAATTGTGTTCATTTCTGATTGTGTGTGTGTTGGGGCAGAGGGCAAGCTGGAGTTGGTGTGGTTTTCACCATACCAGAGCACTGAAAGCCCTGGCTCTTGAAATTTGCTCTTGTGCGTTGAGGAACTGGATTGTTTTCTTGTAACGAAACAATTTGTACCGTCGCTTTTCTGCCAATAAAAGGCAACTCTGGTGAAAGGCTTGAACTTGTCCAAGGCACCTGTTAGGAATTCAGATGTGCAGAAGGATGTAGTAAGTGCTTTCACCAGGTAGCTTCATTTAGCATTAATGGGATAGATTTGTCTCTTCCCTCTCCTTCTGCTCAAACAAGGAATGGGGGCTGAAGGGACCCCATATTTCCATGAACATGTCAAAGTCTGCCAGCAGTGCATTGGTTCTCATTTCACAGTCAGTCCTGCACTGTAGCCACTGTGTAACACCAGTCTGGTTTGAGTGTAAAAACGAATTGTTTGGGCAGCCCAGTGCACATTTTGCTTTGCTGCACGCCTGTGCCCACTGATGAGGCGTTAGATGGAAGAGTCAGAATTGGAGTCTTTGTCCCACCGGATCTCAAAGCTGTTGAGTTCTATTGCCAGAGAGAGGCAGCAGGGCATCTCAGAAAGTCTCCTGTAAGAAAACCCCTAAAACCTTCTCTTACTTTCTTCTAAGAAATCACTTCAGAAACAGAGGCCCTCTGTGAAAAACCAGAAGATGAAACAAAAGAGATGGTAACTCAGGACCTGGACACCAAGAATTCCCCCGAGCAGCAGCCTGAGGTATTTTCTCTTTCACTTCTTGTTCAAACATGATGGGTTTTGTGAGGAACAGTTTCCTCTATGACCTTTAACGTCCCAAGCAACCTTCTCTTTGCCGCTTTTGAGCACTGCCAGGCCTGATACAAGTGGGTGTTGGTGAAGGACTGGAATGCCAGAGTGACAGCAGGTGCATGGAACCAGCTCAGGAAAACCTCAGTGCAGCACCAAGTGCAAGTGGATCTTACTCTGTTGAGGCAGAGCAAGACAGTTAGGAAACAAAAGCTGGAATGATGTGGGTGTGACCGACCTTAAAAACCACTGTAGACAGAAGAGCCACATGGCTTTACTGGCTGTGTGAGTACTGATGGAAGCTGCCCTCCTGCTTCTGAAAAATGTCAGTGGCCTGGTTCATAGGTTTTATTTAGTACAACTAGTCTTTAAAGGCTACCTGCAAATTAACAAATTTATGTTTCTTCTGTAGGGCCTCAGTTTTCTTTGCTGACCTTTCTAAAATGCTTCTCTTGAAGGGGATTTGTGCACTGTCCGAGAAGAAACAGGAGCCTGCTCTGCCATCAGTTAAGGATTACAGTCTCTCAGAGTTATTGTCCCAGTTGGATTCAGGGATTTCACAGACTATGGAAGGCCCTGAGGATCTGAGCCGCAGCTCTTCTGAGTCCAAACTTGCCTCCAGTGACAAGCGGCTTTCAGGAGTTTCATCTGTAGATTCAGCTTTTTCGTCCAGAGGCTCCCTTTCCCTTTCCTTTGAAAGGGAGAGTTCAGGTAATGGTCAAGTTTTTCTTTGTAGTTGTTTGGACTGGGGCATGGGAGTCATTGGGTTGGAGAGTAGTCATGTAAAGAATGACATTCTGGAAATTACTGTTAGTCGTGCTTTCTCTTGCTGTCAGCACTACAAATTTGTTTACTGGAGGTAGTTACTTAAAAGAAAAAAATAAGTAAATAAAAAAAATCACGTGGTTCTCAAATGTGATCTAATGAGAAATAATAAATCTCATTTACTCTTTGAAAAGGAGTGACCTGAACTCCCATCAAAGCAGTTGTAGAATCAGTCACGTAGAGGTTGGTTTGGAAGGGAGGTCACATAGTCCAGCGTTCTGCTTGAAGTGGGATTAAAGCCAATGCCTAGTCAGGTCAACTGAGTTTGTGGCTTGTTCAGTATACCAAGCCTAAATCTGAGCATCTTTGTTTTTTGAGAAGCCTCAAGCCACCTTCTCAGCAGCTCCTGTGAAGAATGTAATAAAGATCCCCTCACTTTTCAGTCCAGTGCTGCAAAAGCCAGACATCTATTTTCCAGTTGAGTAAACAATGATTAGTTCAGGGAGATCAACCACAGCATCCTTTGGTCTTCATGTCACAAGAAACAGAATTAGTGGGGTTCCAAATCCCACCTGAAACTGTTCTGGGACTACTGTGGGACGGGAGGGTGGATTGGTTTGCAGTCAACTCATTGCTGAAGCCAGCACATCTGTTAGCCATGGGCAGGTAAGGGTTGATGGGTATCAGAAATGTGATGGTGTCTTTTCCCTGGAATTATAGGACAGTTTGGGTTAGAATGGACCTTTAAAGGTCATCTAGTACAACCTTCTTGCAATGAGCAGGGACATCTTCAACAAGCTCAAGTTGAGTGTTTTCATGGATGGGGCATCTACCACCTCTGGGCAACCTGCTGTTCCAGTGTTTCACCACCCTCATTGTAAAAATTTTCTTCCTTATGTCTATTTAGATATTGGTACAACAGACATACAGAAGAGGAAGCTAACGGAGGCAATTCTGTCTGGAGATACCAGCAAGCTGATGAAGATCCTCCAGCCCCAAGATGTTGATATTGTTTTAGATGGGAACTCCAGCCTTTTGCACTTGGCTGTGGAAGCTGGTCAAGAAGAATGTGTCAAGTGGCTGCTCCTGTACAACGCTAACCCTAACCTCACCAACAAGAAAGGATCCACCCCTCTTCATATAGCCATTGAGAAGAAAGTTAAAAGCATCGTGGAGCTGATTATGGCTAGGAAAATCAATGTTAATGCCAAAGACGAGGACCAGTGGACTGCCCTTCACTTTGCTGCCCAAAACGGGGATGATTTCAGCACCAAAATGCTGCTTGATAAGAATGCCTCCCTGAACGAGGTCGATTTTGAAGGCAGAGCCCCCATCCACATAGCCTGTCAGTACGGCCAGGAGAACATCGTGCGGATCCTGCTGAGGAGAGGCGTCAACGTGAACATGAAGGGGAAGGACGACTGGGTGCCGCTGCACTACGCTGCCTGGCAGGGCCACCTCCCCATCGTGAAGCTCCTGGCCAAGCAGCGGGGAGCAGACGTGAACGTGCAGACCGTGGACGGAAGGACCTCGCTGCACTTGGCCGCCCAGCGAGGGCACTACCGCGTCGCCCGGCTCCTCATAGACCTGGAGTCGGATGTCAACGTCCAGAACGCTCTGCTGCAGACTGCCCTGCACATCGCTGCTGAAACCGGCCACACCAGCACGTCCCGGCTGCTCCTGAAGCACGGCGCAGACATCGAGGCGGCCACGGCAGAGGGGTTCACGGCTCTGCACTTGGCGTCGCGCAGCGGCCACTTGGCCACGACGAAGCTGCTGATGGATGAAAGGGCCAGTGTTCTGGCCAGGGGCCCGCTAAACAGGACAGCGTTACATCTTGCTGCAGAAAACGGGCACTCCGAGGTAGTGGAAGAACTTGTCAGCGCAGAAAACATCGACGTGCCTGACAGTGAAGGGTTCACGGCTCTTCACCTGGCTGCGCGAGGAGGGCACACGAAAACAGTCGAGGTGCTCCTGAAGCACGGGGCGCACGCTGACATGCCAAGGCCCAAGGGTCACACCCCGCTGCCCCACGCTCAGCAGAGCAGCAATAGCTCACTTACTGTGTTGTTGAGTGACACTTAAGCCAAAGGTGCCAGACGTGCTGCCTGTGTACCTGGTGTGAGGAGGCTGCTGGAGCTCAGCTCCTCAGGGCCTCCTGCAGCTGTGCAGTGACCCCACCAGCGGTGTCAGTGATGGACTGAGGTGCAGCCAGCAGAAGTTTACATGTGTGATGAGACTGCAAGTGGACCAAGGCCAGATGTAAGGCCTGGAGCTGGATCCTGCCATGCCGTGGTCTGTATCATTCATTCTGCACATGCCCTGCCCTGGCTTGATCTGGACATTCCCCTCCTGAGAACATTGTTAGAGAAGGATGTGACTTGTGGGATCCCCCTGCTTTTTTGCTTTTTTTTTTTT
>VXAY01006448.1:162657-279251 GCA_013399855.1 Oxyruncus cristatus
TTTTTTTAAATGTGCCAAACTAATTTAAGAACTAACATTATGCTTTTTTATTTTCCTCAAAACAAAAAGAAGAAGAAAAAAAAAAGATGGCATAGATTTCTGGTTTACTGCAGTGGTCCGTATTTTGGGCTGAACACCTCCAGTGTGGAATCAACTAAACACCAATCTGCTTGAAGTTAACACAAGAGATGAGGAAAGGGCTATTTTAAGATACAGTTAATCATGTTTCTGGTACCTTTTTTAATGGAGACATTGATTACAGCTTTCCATGTACTCAAAATTTATGAGGCAGACTTAATGCTGGATTCCAAAAACAGTAAGCAGGAGTAAAAGCCTAACACTGGTGTCTTCATATGTAGTACCACCTTGTGTGTATGCAAAAATCAGTAAGCTGAACTAAGTGCTTAGTGGTTTGTCCTAAATAAACAAGTCAAAAGCTAAAATTCATACTGGACTGGAACTGGATGGTATATTCTAACACTGTTGTACCAATTTACAAAACATATGTTTGGAGGGGCTGATGACCAGACTGATATACTGTGTATATAGGATTTCTACCTGTTGTATGCTTTTTTTCTACTGAAGGAAATAGATTGCTTAGAGTGGGTATGTTTTAATACACCTTTTAATGTCACTCTTTTCAAAGTACAAATGTGATCTGTTATTAATAAAAGATTGTGTTCTATATCCGTATGTATTTTGGAGTTGTTAAAGCAGCTGAAAACCCATTGACCAGCAGCAGCACACAACTGTCACGTGTTTAATGATCATGGGATCATAGCATGGCCCGGGTTGGAAGGGACCTTTAAAGATCACCCTGTTGCAACCCCCTTGCCACGGGCAGGGACACCTTCCACTAGACCAGGTTGCTCAGGGCTCCATCTTTAGTTTTAAGAGTTCACTGCCTGCAAGTAGATGGTGAAGCCACGCTCGTGCCAACACGTGGAGGTTACAAAGCAATACCCCTGTTAGCAGAGCATGGCAGTCCCAGCAAGATCCTCGTGAAGCTTCTCATTAAACAAACAAAACTGTACTTTTCCTACTGCTTCCTTCAGCTTCTTTTGAGACCAGTAAGGTGGTCATGTTTCATTAAGCTGTGCTTAATCAGTCTCTCATTATAGCAAATGCAACCACAGGCCACTTGGTCTCTTAGCACTGTGCTTAAACCCTTGGCCTGGCCTAGCACACACCATTCCCTTCTATTCCAGAGTGCCCTGAACAGTGAGAGTTGAGATACTTTAATTCCAGTATCTGCCTGAGCTGCAAAAGGGCTGGAAGACCAGGGAACAGCAGACTTGCACCTTGGAATAAAGGTGGTTCACACCAGCAAGGCAAGAGGAAAGTACACTTATAAAATGGTTTTAAAAGAGCTCAAGCACTGCTTTGCTAATACATTCCTTCAGTGCCTAATAATAACAGCACATTAGCTTCTAATTAAACATGAGGCCACACTCATGAGTCTTTGTTTCCATGCTGTCTTTCACAATAATAGGCACCAGTTATGCATTACATAGAAGGCAACACAGCTGGCACTGGACAAAAAAACAACCAAGGGATTGCAACTCTGCCACTGTTGGAGTGGGTATTTGTCCCGTGAACCAGCCTTCCTTGGGGGCAGGAGGGGTGAATGGGGGTGCTAAATTAGCACCAGTGCAGCAATTAGGAATTGCTGTTTTGTAAAGGTCTCCTACGGGTGACTTTTCTGGTTGATTGTGCATCCTTTAATTTTGTTCAAGTCCTAACTGGGCTGTTGACCTGAAGCTTGCAGGCATTTCTTTGTCTCTTCCCAATCTTAGGTGTGTTCTTTAAAACACCCAGCAGGCTTGGGAGGTGGGTTTGGGAGGTGGTGTGACTGCACGGAGGGCTCCATGGAGCTGAGCCTTGTTACAGGGCCACTGTGCTGCCTAACTGCTCCCTTGTAGCAGACAGGGCTGGAAGATGAACATCAGCACCTCTCGCTCACCCCCAAAATCAGGCAGAGGCTGCTTGCAGGGCTTCTGTGCACACCGTGCCAATCTGCTTCCTTAGGGCTGACTGCAGCCCCGGGTGGCTCTTTCAGCCCAAGGAGCAGTGAATGTCAGAAAGTAAGGTACAATGAAATGGCTCTACTGACCGTAAGCTTCACCTTTTCATCTCTAGACATGATTTTTCAGCCTGGCCTCTGCCCATACACCTGTGGCAGCACAGTGTGGGTTCCTGCCAGCGCCCGCTGGTGCCGGCTCCCCGTGCAGGAGCCCCAGCAACGAGGAAGGTGCCTCACACCATCCCCATTCCTCACTCCTCCATCCCAGCCTCTGCCTCCAGGGGATAGCACAGCCCCTGATGCATTACCTGTCTTTGCAGCAGTTTGTTCCCAGCACCAGGCACTTTATTTACCTGCTGCTTAGCACGGGTTGCTCAGCGCCGTGTTCCTACAGGCCTCGGGAGGACTCAACAAGCCTGCGGTTCAAACATGCTGCTGGGCCAAGGGGAGGGAATTGCTGGGTGATTGCAAAGAGGCCTGGAGGCAAACCTCAGCCCTCTCGTTCCTGCCTCATCCCTTGCACCACCCTGGCTCTGCTCAACAGGGTTGCAGGAAAAACAAGGCACGTGGGAGCTGCTCTGCAAGGTCTCCCTTAGCAGAGAGGTCGGGAGGGGGAGATATCTCCTTTCCTCCGTGCTCCTTTAACCCCAGCTGGGTGGCATAAGGTGCAGACCGGCTCATAGATGTCCCTAAAAATGCCAGGAAAAGCCTTCGGATGCCACAGTGCTCATGGGGTGCAAACCTGTGTCACCTCCCTGGCGGCACCTGGGCTCAGCTGCTGATCAGATCCTGTTGTCCCTGTGCATTAGGGAGAGGACATCCAGCCTTTCCCCTTCTTTAACTTTCATCAAGCAGTGTTCATTTTGATGTGTTTCTTGGAAGGAGACCCACACAAGCAAGGGAGACAGAGCAGTGGGCTTCTTTAACACACAAGTCCTGGGGCCAGGGCTTGGAGGGAAGATGTCAGCCACACTAAGGGTGTCCCGTTCTTGGGCCAAAACTGCCCACACGTGCACCCAGGTCTCTGCAAGAAGCCTTTGACCACTTTTGCAACACCAGTTTGGTACTGTGGAGGGACGGATCATGCTCTGCCTCCCCCTCTCCCTGCTCCTGGGACGCATTTTAATCCAAGGCTGGGGCAAAACGCCGAACGTTTAGCTTGGAAAAGATCTCCAGGACCATGGAGCCCAACCATTAGCCCAGCACTGCCAGGTCCAGAACCACTGCCGACCTGAGCAAGGGAGCGATTCACTCCCCAAAGCGAGCTCTGATTAAGCAGGGCAGGGTGAGAGCACAGGAAGCCCTTTCACAGGGGAGGCGGCGCAGGCAGATCCCAACACGTTGGGCTGCTGCGGCTGCTCGGCGGCTGAACATCAGGAGCTGCTGGCACAGAGTGCTGATGGAGAGAGGGGTGGGGAGGCTGTGCCCTGGGGAGGTTGGCACGGCACCCGGCTGGGCTGGGAAACGCTCGCTGCTGCACCGGGGAAGTCCTGTGCACTCGGCAGGCACTTGAGTTAAAAAAGGGGCTTAAAATCAGTGTTGTCACCAGCTTATTTACCTGGTGTTTTTGAAATGCTGTGGGAGAGGCTTTCAGGCTTTGCTCTGAAGTGGAGCAAAGACTATTTAAAAGCTAATAAAGAGCAGCTTGTGATCTGTGCAGAAACACCTTGTCTACGAGACTCGAGTAGAAACATGCAGAAGCGTAAGACACACACTACAGCTGTGGCAATGACAGGGGGAAAGATGCTCTGCCCTCTCCCCTGGAAGAGCAGGCAGGAGCCCGTTTGCTCTGCCCCAGAGGCACAGAGTAACCCTTGACCGTGACAGGAATAAGGGCCATGGGCCAACTCGGAACATGCACAAGGACAGACATTTGTCTGATGAGTCCCCCCCGCCCCACTCTCCATTACCTGATCGGATCAGAGGAAATAAACCCTGGCAGAGCCAGTTTTCACATGAGTTCATGCCCTGACCCTGCCTCAACAGGGATTGGGTCCAATACGCTTCCCTTTTATCTATTTAAATAGGATTGCTTTTCCTAGTCCACTAACAGACAAAACATGCCAAGTCCTGTGCTGCATTACTGATGTCTGCCATGTGTTTTAAAACCCCCGGTGAGCCTGGCTTTGCCCCAGCACCACCTTGCTCTTTGCAAAGATGCTTAGCTAGGGGCACTGTAGGAGGTTAGACAGGCCACAATTATAACTGACACTGGAACTTGTATCACAGATTCTACATCCAAAAGCACACGTGCACTGGGATTTAGGCATTTGCAAAATCAAAGTCTAGACGTTTGTCTGTGGTGAATATAAAGGCTGGTTCAGCCTAACATGAGTCCCTCTGCCAGTCTCGGCAACTCAGAAAAATCTGCAACATCTTTCTATAAAAAAAAAATTAAAAAAAAAATTAAAAAAAATTAAGCCTAGTCAGCAGACTAGTTCATCCCAGTTTGAAGAAGATGCCAGATGCAGAGCAGCAAAGGACCACTGACCACTGAGGAGCAGCCAGGGCTTTCTGTGTCCACTTGACCTAATTCCACTTTCGGATGGTGGTTTATTAAGGAAAGGCAGTACTGCTCCATTGCTCACCAAGTCAAACCACTTTCAGGACCATCCCTGCTTACATATTCACCTTTGGGCTTCTGACACATTTGTCACTGCACCAATTCCCAGGGAAGAAGTTTGTTTTACTGCAGGAAACCAGGTCAACCAGTGCAGATGCAGACAAGCTCTCTGGTCACAGCTACAACCCACAGTGTGCACCTCCCTCCCTTTCACCAGGCCTGCTGAAAAGGTCCCAGCTCTGGGATGTTCCAAAGCAAAAACCTTTGCAGAGTTGGCAACCGAGGGGCTCACTTCCCGTTTGTCTCTGTCAGCTCTGAGGAAGGAGAGAGGTGCAGAACTCTGGGCATCCCTTTCCAGGGCCACAACAGTGCCAAGGACACAGCCCCAGACACGCTTTCAGCACAGCACCTTCTCCCTTTCCTTCCCAAAGGCCTGCCAGGACTAGGTGGCTCTGCAGCAGCCCTTTGCCCTGGGTGGCACTCGCTCGGCGTGTGCCGGCACGCACCGCGCCACAGGTGGCTCCGGCTCCACCGCCGCTGCCTTCCCATCATGGGAGAATCCTGCCCAGACGGGGCTGGCTGAGGTTTGCCAGCCAGCTTTTTTGGCAGGGAGGTGGCGTTGCGGATGCCGCTGGACTTCATCCATCATTTCTCCTCATTAGCAACCCAAACAGCTGCCCGAGCCAGGGTGCAGCCCGGCGCTGAAGGCAGCGGTAATTCGCTGTGCTGGCAGCACACCCAGCAAAGCAAAATGGCTGGGGAGTCTTCGTGGCTCAGAACCAACCACTGGGCAGGCTGAGGCCTCCCTGATCCTCCCCTTCCTCCCTCTGAGCTTCCCTCACCTCTCAATTAGTTTTCTCCTTCCTGGAGGAGTGAGAAGAAAAAATAAACTAAAAGGCCAACAAACATAATGGCTTCTCCCTGCTGGCAGAGGCTTGTGCCTGGAGGGGGTTCCCTGTTTCCCCCCTCCCCGGGGTGCATGATGGCAGCTGAAAGGCAGGGGTAAAGAAGCGCTGGCTTGGGGTCAGGCAGAAGGTGCAGCTCCCTGGCAGCAGCACGGCCAGGCTCAGCCTTGGAAAGGGACTGTTCTGTTCCATAGTATTCTGGGGACAGTGGGGCTGTGCCAGCCCCCTGACAGTCTCTTTAGCCTGGAGCAGGCCAAGAAAAGGTGCTGCATGGGAAGCTGTCATTTCTTTAACAACAGCAACCCGTTTCCAATGGATTCTATGCATCTGACTCCCATTAAAACCAGAGGGACACCGACCTAAGGGACTTGGCCAGCGCTGTGCTTGCTGCCTGCAGGCGTCTGGAACCGCTCCTTCAGCTGCCACCTCCTCTGCTCCCCCCTGCCCCACATCTTAGCACCCTGCTGCCTCTCTCCAGCTGACATCTCTAAAGCACCTAGAAAAAGGCTTAAAGTCAAGTAGTTTCCATGTAAAATCCCCAGAATTGTGCTGTGAGGTGTGTCACAAGGCGCCCCTGTGCATGCCGTTAGTTCGTCCCCGTTGTGAGCTCGCGGGCAGGGCCCTCCCGGTGTCACAGGTTGGCACAAGCATCACAACAAGGCAGTGGGGCTTCCCAGAGGAGGACACAACCCACTGATCATCCCTGGCTGCGCTGTGTCCCTGCTGCTGTTTGCGAGTGATTACCAGGGACGTGGGACAGGGTGAGGTTGGGCGAGGTAGGAGACCGGAGGCAACAGGGACGGGATCTCAGGCTATCCTGGCATTTTAATGTGGCTCTTTCCTCACTGCCATCACAGGGCCATGCCAGGTGCCCGTCCATGTGCTCCTACCTACACAGGCACACGCTCCTGCCAACCTGCACACGCGGGTTTACAGCCACACACACGTGTCCACGCCCTGCCCACACACCTGGGCACGCTCCTGAGCACACGCGGTCACACGTGCAATGTTCATTTCTTGGTTTTATGGTGAAAATTAGCCACTTTTCAAGGCTCTCAGATCACTACAACCGCCAAACGCCCCCCAGCCCAAGCCACTCACAGACAGGTCTGTCACTCTTTGCTTTCAGAAACAGATTAAAAAAAACAAGAAAGGAGATGGCAGGAGTGCATCACTGCTCGATGTGATCCCACTACCCTCTCAGTCCCGCAGCAGTTTGCAGCTCTCCCCTTAAGCTACTCCATTCCCAGCTCCCTGTGGTCTGTCAAAGCACGTGGATGGTTCAAAGTTGCCTCAGGGTGTGCCCCTTGAGGCTGCCAAAGGTTCCAGTTAGACACACCACAGAACTGCCACAAACTGGTAATTCATTCCCGTGGGATATGGCCGCCTTCAGAAAGAAGTCAAATCCCATCTGCAAAAGAAAGAGGAAGAAACATCTACTTGCTCAGCCATGAACAGTGGAATGCCATGGTATGGTATGGTGTGGTGTGGTATGGTATGGTATGGTATGGTATGGTATGGTATGGTATGGTATGGTATGGTATGGTATGGTATGGTATGGTATGGTATGGTGTGGCTGTTCCCAACCCAATAAACACAATCTGGATCAGACCAGCATTCCCCAAATTCAGTGTTTTGCCTCAGAGTTTCCCATGTTAAAAGCCCAAGGAGGAATCAAAACATAATCCTGCTCTAAGCAGTTAGGAAATACAGTGGTCATAGGGAAAACGCCTTCCACATCCCAGACACTTATCACAGTGTTCACATTACCTATAAAAAATATTTCAATGTTTCCAGAATCCAATACTGTTCTTAAGAGTTACCATTTTTAAAAACATTTATATATACATATTTTTATACATATTCACACACATAAATATGTATGTGTGTGCATATATATCTATATGTACATATACACACAGGAAAACTCTTGAAAGCATTTATTTGATCAGTCTAAAGACATGCTGCCTTTGGATTCTGCTTCCACCTCCTGTTGTGACAGAGTAAGTCATCTCTATCTTCTCTCTAGCAGTCACATGAGACATGGGATACAAACTCTTACTGATTCCTCTGCGATGCTCCTTGCTGACAACAGCTCCATCCTAACATCCCCATCCCATCCTAACAACCCAAATCCAAACCCAGCTGCAAGGACTGAGGTCCAAAATGGTACATGAGGCTGCTGCTCCTGTGTCACCAAAAACTCAAGGAGCTGCAATTAACTTATTTTTGACCTTATATCTACGCAGTGGTTTATAGTGGTTTGTTTATGCCAGGCTGGATGGGGTTCTGAGCAACCTGGTCTAGTGGAAGGTGTCCCTGCCCATAGCAGGGGGTTGGAATGAGACGATCTTTAACGTCCTTTCCAACCTGAACCAGTGTATAATTCCCCCCGTTATCCTCCAGCTGCCTTCTTCAACACTCTTTTTATAACTGTTGCTCCACTAAAGGACAGTCTTTGGCCTTCAGAGAAGGTATTTAACCAGTATTTCTTACATCCACTGCAGACATACCCATGCACACACTGAGAAGGTGGTCAGTTGCAGTGCTAAAATGCTTTTTATCAAGCCTCTTCCTGCCCTCTTGCTGTGTTCCCAGGTTTGCTCCAGGCCCTAAATACATTCTGGATGAACAAAATTCACCAGATACCAAGATGCAAGGGGCAAAAACTTCCAACCAAGAGGATCTCCTGGTCTCCAGCAATGTTAGGTTCATATATCTCAGTTCAAATGTCCCCTTGGCCCTTCCTGATGCCTGGTGGATGCCAGGGGCTCCATGCCAAGCCATGGCCACTCCTCACCAGCCACGCAGCCACCCTGACGTGCCAGAGGATTATGGCTTCCTCAAAGGTCTTGAGAGGCTTCAATAATCTTCCTCGATCAGATATCGAAGCTCCTGTGCCAGCAGTGAGGGATGGGAGCAGACCCAGCCGGGGAGAAGATGAGCTCTTGGGCAAGGCTCTGGGTTGCCTGCAGGGAGGGCGAGCCCCAGAACCTCGGCTCCCCAGAAAGTTTAACTTCTGGAGAGGCACAGGCCAGCTCTTAAGAGATGCTGGTGCTTGGGGGGGACAGCTCTGCTGCTCCCCACAAGAGGATGGGATGTGGGTGAGCCCGAAGGGGAAAGTCATTGCTGCTGCTGGAGAAACCTGCCAGAATCCCAGAGCCAGTTTTTGGGTTTGGCTCCCTCTCTCAGTGCTTTTAACTCCTTGATGCCCTTCGTGAACAACCAATCCAACCCTCCTACGTTGCCCAAAAGGCATTTGGCCGACAAGCAGTGAAGTTGAGATGTCAGTACAAACATGCCTGTTGCCAGCAGAGCTTGGCTGCAGAGTCGAGTTGTGACACGATTAATACGTAATGAGGATTTAAATATTATGTTGTGACATACATAAGATCACACCAGGTTTCCACTGAATATTGCTGAGGAGCCAAGAAATAATCCTTTAACCACGGATTACATTTAGTGCTGTATGACATCCCATCCTTCAGTCAAGCCATTAAACGAACCTGGGACAGGAAGTTATCCTTGTTCCTCACCAGAAATGCTCACTTCTGGCTGAGATTTTTTCCTAACATACATGCAGATGAGAAGTTGTGAGGCTCCCCAAGGAATGGCTGCTCTCAGCTAGTGCCTACTCTCTGTCTAGGTTATGTTAAATGCTGATCCTTTGTCTGAAAAAGGTCATGAAGCTGCAAATGTATCTGTCCTGTCTTTCTTAGACTCAGTCTTGGCCGCAAACTTCACCCACCAGACCTTACAGGCAGCTCCTAGATGTCTGCATTTGGTGTCCCTGAAAGCAGCAGTTGCCAGGGGTGCTGTCCTGGATGTACCTCCCGGGCACAGGAGATGTGCCCACAGTCACCACACATGCCAAGGGCCCAGCCTGCTCTTCTCTTCTCTTCCTTAGGTGTGCCAGCTGCCACTGGAAGGCTGCTTAAGCCTGTCCTCATCTCCTGCTGCTCTTCTGGGTTCTGCCCTTCGAGTTGTGGTGAACTAATGCATTCTGAGCTAGAAGGTGAGTCCTCAGTGACTCACAAGGCGGGAGGGGGAGGGAGGGAAATGAACACAAGGGACAGGTCATGTGTTTTTTTCTCTCCCCTCTTTATCCTGCAGGGCTGCACCGTGATCTCCAGAGTCTGGAGGCAGCAGGTGTCTGTTTTGTGGGAGTACAGCTGCCAACATCCTCTGTAACTCAGCCTGTCTGTTACCCAGCCCAGTCATTACAGGTTTTTTCCCTTCTCTCCTTCACCTATGATGGAGGTCCCCGGAGATCCCTCTTTCAGCTCCTTCTGCCATAGCTGGGGAAAGTAGTTAAGCATCTCTCTTTACCAGCAACAAAATGGGGTGAGACACGGCAAATTTAGGGAGTCAGTGAAATGAAAGCCAACCCCTGAAACAGAAACGTGGAGGAAGAACAACAATAAGAGAGCTGGAAATGAAAAGCACATTGTGGAACTATGCAGCATCCCTGTAAAGAAATCAGTTATACAACTACCCGTGAGGGCACCTATTTGCATTATTCATAGGGCATTAATTACACAAGGCTTAATTTTTTCTTTTTGAGTCTTTGCCGTTGCAGTCCAACACCTGCAGCAGGTAACCCAGCAGCGCTTTGCTGCCTCTGCTCCCCTCAACACAGTCTATTCAGTTTTCTCCTCCTGCCTAATTACGACAATTACTTTCTTATCCTCCTCTTTTATTTCCCTCCACTCTCATTGTTTGAGCCGGGCATTACATCTTTAATGTTCCTGTACCTAAGTTGTTCTCTGCGGACCCCACCCAAGACGGCACCATGATGTCACCTGGTGTCAGGTAACAGCCGAAATCACCTCTCCACCGGGAGGTTTTCTGACAGCTCCTAACAAAAAGGAGCTTGTGGGTTTGTTTTGTTTTGCTCTGACTGCCACATCTCTCCACGGCCTCCTTTCCTGTTCAGCACAAGCTGGATGAACACAAACGTGTGGTCTCAGAGGCTGTTTCAGAAGTGACAGGGATCCCAAGGAAGGGCCCAGCTGACCGCCTGAGCACAGCATTTCAACTCCTCAGAGCTGAAATCCATGGAACCAAGTGTCTTAAGCGTCACTGAGGATTCACCCACAACCCTCCCACAGCAGGACCAGGCAGACCCTGCAATGTGGGCTCCCCTCTGGCACATCCCAGACCAGAGGGCTGCACTCGGACCACAGCAGAGAACTTGTTTAACAATTAATTGTTGAGAGCGCCAACAGAGAATCAAAAGAGCGCGTTTGAAACTGCCAGATATACATGACCAACTCAGAGACTAATAAAGCAGGGGAATAGGGCTAGTCAGCAACACTCACACACAGCTGTTTAGGTTATTCATTAAATATAGATGTTCATAACTGGGTGGAATGCAGCACAACCAACTTCAGGTCCCATAGGCTGCAAGTGTGCCAATACTGTCCCAGCAATCCATGGAGAGAAAATTAGGAAAACCCAGTGCATTTATTCACCCCACCTTTCTCAGTCACAGAGCTGTGAGCTGAGTGCCCTGCAGTGACCAGACAGGGAGAGCAGACGGCTCAGGTGAGCCCAGGGGAACTGGTCTGGCCAAAGGCAGAAGAGCCAAATCCCACCCAGACTGCCTATGCTTTGTTGTTGAAACAGCCCCAGGAAAGGCAAGCAGTGAGAACCTCCTAGGACGTGCCTCAGGGTATCACTGGAGCTGTGAGAGGGTTTTGGTCTAGGAGCTGGAGCACTGGGCTCATGAGTGTGTCTTCAGGGAGGAAAAGGAGTGTGAGAACAGCAGAGTCAGGAATCTCCTCTGATGGGTCCTCCCAAAGTGAGTGCTACTTGTGAGAGATTGCTGGCAAAGCTCATTGCTTAATAGTTTGGGCTGAGCTGACCAGGCTGTTGGGCTAACACTTAACTTAGGGTTATGCTCATGGACACAAGTCCAGAAAGAATCAAAGAGCTGAGTCTACCACTGTTATAATCAAGGACTACAGACCTACAGTAAGTGCTGCTGTCTCCAGGGGTTGTTGGGTCATCAGCCCCTGAGCTAGTGGTGCTTCACTGAAGGTGTCACCTGCAGACCCTGAAGGATCCCATCCTGGAGCAGGTGGATGCCAAAGGGAGGCTGTGACCCTACAGGAAGCCCATGCTGGAGTAGGCTCCTGGCAGGGATCTGCAGACCTATGGAGAGAGGAGCCCACACTGGAGCAGGTTTGCTGGCAGGACTTGTGACCCTGTTGAAGGGACCCATTCTGGAGCTGTTTGTGAGGAACTGCAGCCCATGAGAAGGACTCACACCAGAGAAATTCATGTACTGTTTCCCATGGGAGGGACATTATGTTGGAGTAGGGAAAGAGTTTGAGGACTCAGCGAGACAAAGGAGCAACAGAGACAATGTGTCATGAATTGACTACAACCCCCATTCCCTGTCTCCCTGAGATGCTGTGGGGGAGGAGACAGAGAAAATCAGGAGTAAAGTTGAGCCCAGGAAGAAGGGATGGGGGGTAGGGGAGAGGTATTTTTAAGATTTGGTTTTATTTACTCATTATACTGCTCTGATTTGATTGGCAATCAATTAAGCCAATCTAAGCCAATTTTCTCAAATTGAATCTGTTCTGCCCATGATGGTAGTTGATGAGTGATCTCTCCCTGTCCTTATCTCCCCCAGTGAGCCTTTTGTTATAATTTTTCCCCCCTGTCCAGCTGAGGAGGGGAGTGACAGAGCAACTTTGGTGGGCACCTTGGCCTCCAGCCATGGTCACCCCACCATACTGGTACAGGTGGGTCTGAGAAAATTCAGAGCTGGATCAAACACAGCCTAAAGACGAAGCACGAGGCAGGGTGACAGCAGGGATTATGAATATGTACTTTGGGCTATTCTACTAAGGCCAGAGTCAAGGTTAAGAACCACAGGATCACAAGAAATAACCTGAGGAACGTTGCCTAGAAGATGAATGCAGGCCAGTGGTCGTCATAGGCATGAATACCTTCCAGCCTTCCCAGTAACACTCAACCACTTCCATTTGTCCTAAAGAAGGATCCATTCAGCATTCCTGGCATCAGCCTCACAATCAGTTATCAGCCAAGCTTGCCACTCACTTCTCTTCACAACGAGGGCAACTTCTGCTTTTCTCAGATCTGACACCCACCTTGCCCCTTGTCTTAAGCCTAGTCCATAATCCTGTCTGCTTTTGTGCTGTAGTTTCCTGTACCCAAGGTGCAAACCATAATACCTGTTCAGTGAGCTGAATCTGGCCCAGAATAATCAACACTGGATCACACCAGGAGGCACCGGCTCATCTTAGCCTTGTGGAAAAATCTCATCCCACTTCTGAGCAAATCAAAGCCAATTTGCCTCCACATGATGCAATCCTTATCTCAGCCAGACAGGCCCTGCAGATGCTTATGTTATATCAAACTCTCCAGCTTTTGCTCCAAGCCCTCTAGTCCACTGATGTTGAGCTGAACCTTAATGAATGACGACCCTTTTGCCCCAGGTGATGCTAACTCTTCGATTTTACAGGTCTGCAGGGATCAAGGAGGCATTAACAGCTCTTTGTGAGCTTTGTTGAGCACTAATAATAGGGTGATGTCCTTGCTTACAGACCCTAAGTTGGTACAAAATAAATGAGGACACCCCTACACAGTTGCCATCCTACTTTTAAATGAGTAGCAGGACACAGAATAACAGGACACAAAGCCCAGGAGATCCTCAGCCCGTGGTAAACCAACCCCTAACCATCACGCTTTCTGCCTGAACAAATCAAAGATTGATGTTTTCCCTCAGGATGCCACCCTTCACTTTCACTGGTTTAGCCTTTCAGGCACATGAAATCCAGAGGAGGGGACTGGAGCATCTCCCCTGCAAAGACAGGCTGAGGAAGTTGGGGCTGTTCAGCCTGGAGAAGAGAAGGTTGTGTGGAGACCTCACAGCACCTTCCAGTGTGTGAAGGAGCCTGCAGGGAAGCAGGAGAGGGACTCTTCATCAGGAACTGTAGTGACAGGACAAGGGGGAATGGGTACAGATGGAAAGAGGGGAAATTTAAGCTAGATATGTGGGAGAAATTCTTTACTGTGAGGGTGGTCAGACATTGGAATAGGTTGCCCAGGGAGGTTATGAATGTCCCAGCCCTGGCAGTGTTCAGAGCCAGGTTGGATAAGTCCTTGAGCAAACTGGTCCCGTGGGAAGTGTCCCTGCTTGTAGCAGAGGGGGCTGGGGCTAGATGATCTTCAAGGTCCCTTCCAACCCTTAACATTCCATGATTCTGTGAATGTATTGACCCATGCAGCTCTTCAGACCCTCACCTTCCCACGTGGTCCCTCGGACACAGCAGCCTCAAACCCCCACCCACGTGGCACCAGTGATAATCAAAGCCCAAAGGCAGTGGAAACACCCCAGAAAGCTTCGGGCAGGGCCAGAACTTTCATTCCACAGGAGCTGAGGAGTTTCCTGTTTTACCATGAGGCAAATCTGAGGGCCCGGGATGAGAACCTGCGCAGCGTCCTTGAGGGATTAATTGTTTTTCATGAGGATCAGCTCCCCGAAATCCTCCACTAAGATGAGGGACAGGATTAGGAACAGCAGGG
Source organism: Oxyruncus cristatus (assembly GCA_013399855.1). Classification (NCBI taxonomy): domain Eukaryota; kingdom Metazoa; phylum Chordata; class Aves; order Passeriformes; family Cotingidae; genus Oxyruncus; species Oxyruncus cristatus. Next base: position 176,711 of record VXAY01006448.1, read on the forward strand.
TTCGTGGAGCCCAAGTGATTAGAAAAGTTCACAAGCAGGAGGTGGGCTGGCATTAAAGTGAGCAAATGACTTGTGGGCTATTTTGGGATGAAGCAGGGACTCCCTCATTTGTGTCCATGGGCACACGCTTACTGCTTGGTTTGGAAGAGCCTGTTTTCCTGCTGTAATCGGCCCAGTGGGAAGGCAGGATGGCAGCTGGTGTTGCTGTTGGCGTTATTTAGCCCTTCATACCATCACAGTGAGCACTGTCTGGCCAAACTCACCATCAGCTCCACCCATGGGGCCTTCCCAGCTCCAGCAGCCGAGCTCCACGCTGAATACCCCAGTGCCACCAAACCTCAGCAGCTCCAGCATCTGGTGTCTCCTAATCACCCTCTGGCAACCAGCAGCCTCTCACCACAGCTGCCAGCAGCCCTCCACTGCATATCAAAGCAGGAGGACAGGGCAGGATTAGGGATCAAAACAACACATGGGAGATCCCAGTCTGCTTCTGAATCATTCAGCGCTTGGAGGGCAGGATTAGAGATGGTGCCACTGGAAGCCAATAGCTCCTGCTTTTTTTCTGGGGCGGGGAGAGTTTGCTGTGGATGCTACTCCATGGCAAAGTAGTTTTTAAATAGAGAGTTGGCACTTTAGCCCAAAGTCTACGCCAAGTGATAAATCCTGCAGATTTACATAAATACTGGTGTCAGTCTGGAAGGCTTCTGTGTAACTGTGGGGCATGTGTGCATCTCCTGGATATACAATAGCTGGAGCAAATAACTTAATAGGTCTGTTGTGAGTAAAGCCTGCTTCAAAGGCTGGAGCTGAAGCCCTGATTAAGAAAACCAAGGGATGAAGAGCTAAGCTGATTTACACATCTTGCAACACCTCCCAAGGTAGAATGAGGGCTGCTGGTAATAGCAGCAAGCGTCTCCTGGTTTGTCTTGGGGCACAAATTGCTCTCCAGACAAACACAGGCAAGCCTAGAACTGGGCTTAATATTAGGGAAGGAGACAACTGAAGACCTCTTTATTGGTGTTTTCTCTTTAGCTTAGAGCATTACAGCCACTGCTGCCCTGGCAGCAGATTACCAAAATAATCAGCACTCGCTGCCTGGCTGGTGCCTTGGGTTGATCAGGTGCTGCAGTCAGTGCTCAGACAGTGGCTCTTTTTTGCTCAGGCCCAGGAGGTCCACGGGGTTCAGCTCTAGTTAACACCAGAGCCACCTGCCCTCACCAGCATCACCTTTGCTCCTCAGTACTAGCACGTGAAGCCATGTAGGCACGAGCCCCCCTGCTCCCATGGTACCACCCATCCAGGATTTTTGTCCCTTGCTCCTGCTCCCTTTTTACCCCTTGCTGTTCTGCTGCCCAGACATGTCCTGACACCCACTAGACAAGCTATATCTTATCCAGAGAACACCTACAAATCATTAGGGGAATTGCTTGGGAGCTATAACTTCTTCATAATACACATAGTGCTATCTCTCCCACTCCACTCCTCCAACAGCAGATAATGGCTTAGACGAGCTCTCTGAATTTTTCCATTTCCAATTAATTCCTCTTATAAATGTACAAATCTTTTCAAGTTATTTACTAAAGCTTTGTCTTCTTTTTAAGGTCATTGTTATCTATTAGATTTGTGGAACCTCTGTTGACTCTGAATAGTTGCCTTTCTGCTTCAGGTTGGCATTATTAGGAAGGCTATTGAACACGAGGCAACATGAACTATGGCTTATAAAATTTACATTTTATTACAATAATCTTTCACAGGAGAGGTACCTCTGCCTCCTTTATGTGCCCCTGTCCACCTTCATGTGCAAATGTAATGCTCATGAATTTTAATGGATATTGGAAATGCTCACTGGAATGAGAACATGCTCTTTTCACTGGCCACAAACACAATATGACAGCACTAACATTTTTTCCCCACCCTGCTCACTTTTTATTTTTCTTTTTTTTTTGATCCTGGCTTCTTATTTAATAATAAACCAGGCTGTGAACACACTGACTCATCTCTTGTTTTCTCAAAATAGTGAGAAGTTGTATTTATTTTTTTAATCAGTAACTAGCTAAGAGAAAGGAATGCCTCATAAGATAAAGGCATTTAATTAGTTTGTTTGCTGTTAAGAAAAATATGTAGGTGGATGTGGGCAAAATGCCAAGCCAAAGTGGTCTGGCTTTGCTGACAGTTCAGCAAAAGAAAAAAAAAGATTAGACGTCATGGAAAAAATTACTCCCTGAACAGGAAAAGCTGGACATGGCACATATTTCTCTTCATGATCCAGCTTTGTAACAGTAAAAGGAACCACTAGCATTAGCTAACAGAACGTGCTTAGGGCATCAGAGGGCTGCAAGACAGTAGAAGTGCAGCTGAATTGGAGGGCTTTGGTAATTAGGTGGGATTTCTTTCAAATACCTTATTTTTCATTATTAGTATTATTATTATTCATATTATTAATATTATTATAGCCAAAGTGAGTACTTAGTCATGTCCCCAGAGTGCTGCAGGGCCAACACATCAGCAATGCTGTGAACCTTTGGCTATGCTGTGCACATTTCGGAGCAGCCTCAGACATGAGGATACTTTCATTTCTAACCCAGAGCACGCTACAAAGCAGGATACCCTTGGTAACCAGGTTAGCAAACAAACAGCACTGTATCAATCAGCCCAATGTTGATTTTAATGCTTTTCACATTCCTGCGGGCGCGAAACACTTGGGATACAACGAGCTGGAATCCCAAAACACAAACAATCCCAGAGAGCCCATAAAGGAGCACAGGTCTGTTTAGAGTTTGGTCACTCTTGCTGACGGCCAAGTTTGCCACTGGACATCCCCTGTACTCTGTTCACAACTGGATCCTGCTGGTCCACTGCTGCCAAGGAGCTATTCCCCACACTTGAGCTTGTGCCACATCCTGAAGTGGGATCACGCCTGTCTGTACCGAGCTCCTCTCCAGGGACTGCAGGGCATTTCAGACAAAGCTTTCCAGCTGGCTGCTGCCTCAGGAAAGTCTACCAGCATGTTTTGGATACAGTAGCTTACTGCCAGTCATCCTTTGCCCTTTAGACTTTTGTCCCAGATAACAACCAAACAGCTCCATACCTTTCCTGAAATCCACGATTCTTATCGTGGTGACCTGGCTTATTTTATGATCACTCAATTAACTCCCACCTTGGGATTGTTCAATCAGTTTCTATTAATCAGGACAGATACTGAAATAGCCAGTCCATTATTAGCTGCCTCCCATTTCTGAGATGAGTTGTCTCTGCACTCTTTATTCCTCTGTGTTGGAGGAACTTGGCCACCCAACTGCTTGTCCTGTTGACCTTCTTCTGGTGACCTTTGGGAGAGTGAGAAGTCTGTGTACCACAAGGTCCCACCCCTCAGACAGGCGTGGTAGGGATTTAAAAAAGAAAAAAATATCACATCCATCCCTTTCCATACTCTAGGGGTCTGTTACAGCATATTACCTTGGTTTTCCCTTTTATTATTGAAGGATTTGTGTGCAGAATTTGTAAGGAACTTGGCGGGACAGTTTTTTCACAGCCACCCAATCCAGGTGTGTGTGTGAAGGACACATCTGTACACTTGTCCCCAGGACAAATTGAATCCAGAGAGAGGCATCTGGTTTTGAAGACCAGGTCCAACATTTCCAGCAGCTGTTAGTGATGGCACAGGGACCCGCTGGACAGAGGAGGATGGAAATATGAACACAGAGAATTTACATCAGGTCAAAGACCGTGGATGATGAGCAGATTGAGAGTTAAAAAAAACTTAGCCAGTGGATGATCTGCTCCCCAGCCAGCAGAGAGAAACCTGGCTGCCACCCTTACTTCTCCCGCAGGATCTTCCCTTGCGTACAGTTATCCCATTACGACTTCCATTTTCCCCACACCCCGGCAAGAATTCCAACTTGTGCCCTTGCGCAACTCCGGTTTCCTTGGGGGACGGGATGGGAACCCTGGTTGGATAGACAGCACCTGGCTCAGCACTTCTGGCTGCTGAGCCAGTAACACCGAAGGTAATGCCCACACCACAGGCTAAAAGGGTGAGACTGTGCCTGGGAAGCCACGGCTCGGGCGCCGGCGGCCGCTCGTGTCCCCCAGCACGGCACCAGCGATCTTCCACGCTCCCAGGCAGGGTTTGCAACTTGTTATTGCGCCCTGTACTGCCATTGCGTCAGGACCTGGTGTCAGAAACACTTTAAACCTCAGCTGGTTACTTTTCCTTTCAGAAGTGTTGTCAAGAGAAGGGAGAAAAGAGTAAGATTATTTCTGAGTTTTCTCCTCCAAGAGAAATTAGAAATTAAATCCCGGGTTAGTAAATCTGCTTTAGCCAATCTGACTCCCTAAAATGAGGCTAAAGGCAAGAAGTTCTGCCTGCGACATCCACATGGCTTGGCTGGATGCTGACACAATTATCATTTTGTAACATATTGCCTGTGCCCACACCAGTGTGGACCTCACTCCTCTTCTGCCATTATCCTCTCCAAAATGATGAGCTTCTCCCTCTGTCACAACTACAGGTGCTGTTTTCCACCAGGGAACATATCTGTGCATACACAGCTCCCATTGCACAGGGCTAGGGCTGAACTGTTTCCTTGCTAGGTTTATTTTGAAAGCTGATTCTCGAGCACAGAGCTGCAGAACCTCCTGTGAGACCTGACTGCACAGCACAGTGCCCTGCAAAGTCCCACCTCTGTTCCTCATCCCTTTTATTGCTATTTGTCCAGTCCTCATTTCCACTCTTTTGTCCCAAAGGATTATCCTGGGCTCCCACTTCCCGACTCATAGAATGGTTTGGGTTGGAAGGGACCTTAAAGATCATCTCATTCCGACCCCCCTGCCATGGGCAGGGACACCTTCCACTAGACTAGGTTGGTCAGAGCCCCATCCAGCCTGGCCTTGAACACTTTCAGGGATGCAGAATCCACAACCTCTCTGGGCAACCCATTCCACAGCCTCACCACCCTCAGAGTAAATAATTTCTTCCTGAACCTACACTCTTTCAGCCTAAAGCCATTCCCCCTAGTCCTGTCAGTCCGTGCCCCTGTGAAAAGTCCCTCTCCGGAGCTCTTGTAGCCCCTTTAGGCACTGGAAGGAGCCTTAAGGTCGCCCTGGAGCCTTCTCTTCTCCAGGCTGAACAACTCCACCTCTCTCAGCCTGTCTTCAGAGGAGAGGTGCTCCAGCCCTGTGATGAACTGAGTGGTGATAGTCTGGTGATAAGGAAATGCAGACTGGTGTGTGCTACTGCAAGAGACACTGATATCCAGGAATCCTGTGTGGCCCCAGGTAAGGAAAAGGTTTCTCACCCCACTTTATCTGAACAAAAGCCTTTCCCCTCCACTTGAGTTTCTGCACTTTCCATACTCAGACCAGCTTAATCTTCATTGCACCCACATACAGCTTGTAGCCACGTTATTAAGCCTTTGCAGACTGCAGCAGACACACACCACGTTATGTGAAAAATACAGGAATTAATGTAATTGTTTTTAAACAGGGCACAGTCTCCAGCAATAATTAAATACTTAAAGGAAAAGGTATGCATGGGAGATAATGGTAGGAGTATGAAAATGTAACCGGGCAAAAGAACGTGAATTTCTGGTTAAGGGGAGGGGGGGGAAAGAATCAAGAACCCTGAAAAAGTCTTCATTACATGAAATGCCTCCATGATAATTCGTGAAATTTTTGTTGTGAAAATTAATATAATATAGATAGATTTGAGGAATTAAAAAAAAAACCCTAACATTCCTTATTTCTATTCATTTGAATAGCCTATTTTGATACATAAAACAAATCATATATTTACCTTAAAGAACCTTAAATAGACAAATTGGCTGATCAGATGTTGGAATCGACAGAGTGAAAGGAAAAGAGTCAAAAGGTGGGAACAAACATTAAAGAGAAAATGTTTCTCTTTGCCAGCACACAGTAGGATATATGACAACAATGAACATTTCCAGTGCTTGACTCTTACAGGAGCAAGGTCAGGCTCAGCTTTCACTCGTGTCTGTCTCCCAAATGAAAAATGAGTGACCTAATAACCAGCACATTTCCTGTACAGTTCACCTGGGAACAGCATCATTTGCTTATCACCAGAGCTTTTATTTAGACTCCGAGTAACAAGCTTGTCATGTAAGTAGGTCAGAGGCACTTCTTGAAACACAAGTATTGATCCTGAGATATCCCCCTCCATAGAAGTTTGCAGTTAAGTATCGACATATAGAAAAGAAGACGAACCTGGGACATTTTTCATTCCCTAAGTTGCACACAGTTATTTTCATCCCTTATAGCACTTCCTTACTGTCATTGAAACATACTTGTGGGGGGTTTTTTTCTTAGCTCATCTTTTGCCTTAAACAACAGACTTCTCCTGTCTGTTCACCTGCATCCACTGACTGGAAATAATAAAAACCTTCTTCCCATCAACTGCCAGGCAAAGAGCTGTGAGCCCACTGACAGAGCTGGACAGCTTGGGTGTAGGGGAAGAAAAAGGAAGGGAGGGAGGAAGGGAAAGGAAAAGAGGAAAGGAAAAAAGGAAGGAAGAAAGGAAAGAAAGAGAGAAAGAGAGAAAGAAAGAAAAAGAAAGAAAGAAAGAGCTATCATGAGAAAAGAGCATAATGGTACTTTGAGAAGGTGATTCATTTCCAAGTTGTGGAGAACAAGGCCAGCTTGGATGCCAAGCTCTCTGAAGAGAGAAGTTTTGAGGTTTCAGGTTTGAAGTTTTCAGGTTTGAGGGACCTCATTTCACAGAGCCAAGTGTGGGGGAAGGAGGAGGATTAGGGGGAAGGAGAGTCCTAAGCCATGACTGAATCGCACCAGAAATCCACAACACCACAGCAGGACACAAAACCCCTTAATTATGAGAGCAAGAGCCCAGAGTTTTCCCCCTCCTTTTGGGTCTGGGTGGGAATGGTACCAGTGGGCAGCCCTGATGTCTCTCTGCACACACAAACACAAACACAGAAACACAAACACACCGGTTTGTCGCTGCATGTGCATGAACATTTCTCCCCAGGAGCAGATTATCAGCAAGAGAGCTCTGAGAAAATGATAAAGGCCAATATAATTACACCAGCTTGTCTCATCACTGGGTAAATACCGTGGGACTCACCCTGGGGAGTGCTGAGTCCCTTAAAATTCACTCCAAGCCACCCTGCACCTCTCAGGTGAAACACTGGTCACTCGTATGCGAAAGAAAGCTGATCAAAACATCCCAGGGAAAAGTTTTCTATTAAAAGGAAAAAAAAAAGTCAGTTTAAACTGAATTAAATGTTTTGCAGAAATGGTTTGATAAAAGCGTTTTCAGGAAAGGAAGAGACCAAACAATTGTTCAGATTAACAAATGGAATGAGCAAATTGTTTTGATAGTGTGACTTTTTTCTTTAAACGGTGATCTCTCTATTAAAATCTGTTTTCCTGCAAAACAGTAAACCAGTAGAATGTAAGATGTCCATACTACCAAAATGAAAGGTTTCCAGAGAGTTTTTATTAGGAATTATTGAGTTTTGTTTTGCAAGAAATGCCGGCTTTTTATTCCCACACAGCATTTAAATGTCAACACTGTCCTTCAGAACAGAAGAACTAATTTCTCAGCAACTCCACCACTAAAAACATGCTTCCCCTAATTAAGTTTTGTGGTAACTCCTGTAATAAAAGCAGGAACCAGATAACAATACTTCTCCTCTAGGAGACTGGGAAAACTCTGTAACCCATACTTGCTTGGAAATGTTTTCAAGTTAATACATCCTTCCTCGATGGCATATTCTTTAGGCTGAACAAAACCAACTGAAAAAAAGCACATAGAAAAGCCATGTAGCACATACCAAACCCAAGTGATTCCTCACTTTCCCACAGAGAAAACTGGCCATTGGGCATTTTCATCTCTGCATCACCAAGTCATCACATCCCAACCACTCACAGGATAAACTTCAGCTAATTAGATCACCGTCTCCCAGGTTTTAATCCTTGAACGTAATTTAAAGTTTACACCATAACACCAAAAACTCCTTGACACTGACAGCTTAATTTGCTGTCACTGATCCTTGCACTGCCACTTTAATCAGATAGGCTGCAGTGTCAGAGACCCACTGAATTACACCCCTGGTGTAATCTTGGGTGCGTAATCCTGAGTTTTGTATTAATAAAGGCTGATATCACCATGATGCGCTCCTGAGGAAGATAGGAGATGCTGAAATGAGTGGAGTAATGAGGAACCCCCCCCTTTCCATATATACTTGTTAATAGCTGGTTTCCCTTAATAAGACTCTTCTAAAGGACAGGCCTTTTCCTTCCCAGCAGCCATACTTAATACCCACATCAGCATAAAGGGAGACGTTTCCTTCCAAAGCGTTGCTGTTATGCAACGTTAAAGGTACATCTCCATCTTCTCGAGTGGAAGTCATGGCAGGGGCTTGGAACCAGATGATCTTTAAGGTCCCTTCCAACCCAAACCATGCTGTGATTCTGTTACTCATTCCATTATTCATCAAGCCATGGGCATATAAAGAGAAAACCACTACTAAGCACAAGGAAATGAAGCCAAAGTGGGAAAAAGCTCTGGTAGACAAGATACTACATTCGCACACACCCCACAGTCTTTTCCAAAGGGTCTTCTCAGAAGAGGTGCCAGAAAATGGCTTATGTTCATCCTGCAACCCTGTGGGTCCAGAGCATCTCAGTGCAATTCTCCCATCACTATTGGCTTCTGGAACTGGGCTGGAACACAGAGCAGCAGCTGGGCTATAGGTGCTCTTGTCTTCAGTGTTTTCCCCACGGCACATACACCACCAGCCTCCAACAGAGAGGCAGAGCGTAGGACAGGGACAAACAGCCACAGCTACATCTCCCAGAGCTCACCTCTCACTGTCCTTAGTCAGATACCCATTACACACAGGCAACAGAAGAATCAAGGTCAAAATGTGCATACTTTATGCTTTTATCATTAATTTCCCGTTAACTGGCCTAGAACTCCATCTTGCAGCTTCATTTTGTTGTAAATCAAATCCTTTTCCCCTTGCAATTTCCACAGAGATGGCATTTTCTCTCAAGCCCTCCTATAACTTCCTTTCCTTCTTGCTGTGCTAGCTTGCATTTAGGCTAATTGGGGAGACATCATCAGCCAAGTGAAGTAAGCCCTGAACATGCTGTGTGTCATATCTCTCTGTCCCTCTGTAAGATAAAGCTGGGTGGAGCCCTGGGAGGAAAGGAGAGCAGAAGGGAGCTGGCCTGGGACAGGTGTAGAAGATCCAGGAGGGAACTGAAAGTCCCTGAAATAAAAGGATGGGAACACAGTGTCACAGAGTCAGTGCCTAGCAGTGCTCATTGCACTGACACCAAAGATTACGGAAAGTACTGCAGCCATACCAGAGTGCTACCCCTCAAAAAAAGAAAAAAAAAAAAAAGCACCCACCCTCTCCTGCCAGCTGTAGATAAAAACTTTAGTTTGGTCCTGAAAGCTGACCCAGCATAAGAGAACCAGACCAACCCATGGACCTCCAGAACCAGCAAGGCTTAGGAGAGGCCCTGGAGGTGGCCTGTGAGGAGAAACACTGATTCAGGGAGAGGTGTGTGAAGGGTCTGACACATCCAGGATTCTGACCAGAAGTACCACAGCTCTACCACTACTGATCTTGAGGTAGCACAGGAGGAGCCTCAGGTGCATACAAGCCCAAAACATGTACAAGTGGAGCAAAACATGCATCTGCCTCAGGAAACTGTGAGGCTCATGGTGCTGAAGCAGCAGATGGGCTGTCAGAGAGCACCCAGGCATTGGTCCTCCTCCCTCATTACCCTGGGGAAAAGCCCAGCAGGGCTTCTGGGGAAGACTGGGTGAAGGGCATCATTCCAGCTGCCTCCAGTTAGCCTGCCCACTGGTATGGAAAGGCAGGGGAAGATGAATGAAGGGATAATGAGGATCAATCGACTGTGATCACTCCCACAGGCAGCAACCTCCACGCGGCCTTGCCTAATCACTGTGGCAGCTCTGGCAGGGGTAGAGGGGCAGGAGGACAACGTGCAGAAGCCCAAAAGGTTGTCTTTTCCTCTCGGAGAGGATGGGTGATGTCCAAGTGTCGTGCCAAGCCTTGCCTTGACTCAGCAAAGCCGTGAGCGCGAGACATGCACCCAGACAAGGTCAGAAAGTACCTGGTGCTCATCACATGGAAAGCACTATGGCAACTGGAGGGGAAAACAGGAGGGCCAGGTCCTGAGGTGATTACTCTGGCCTTACTCAGTGGGAATTTTGCCTGAACAACAACTGAGTAATGACTCTGTGTGTTGGCACACACATGACACACCGTTGCGTTCTGTATGGGAGTTGTCTAGATTTCTAATTAGTTTGCACTTGTCCTGGTTGTATTTTGACAAAACAGTGCTAGACAAGCCTATTTTCCTCTAACCCCTCCTGTATTTAATAGCACCTGTGATGGCCTTAGGAGACACCTGGGGGCTCCTGGCTCCCTGCTGCAGCTGGAGCACAGCTATGAGGTGCACAAATGCAAACTCACTGCACACTTTAGGTATACTCCAGGGGTGGTGGCAGGGAAAGTCCAACTCTGTTTTGGACTACAGTATGGATGGGAAGGTTTCCACCAGGCACAGGCACTGTTGTTCATGGTAGACTTTATGCATTATCTCCAGTCCCATAAGGTGCTGGGACTATGCCAGCAGACTGCAAAGATGTGACCCTGTGCTGTCCTTGCTGAAGGCTGTGGGGGCAGCTGGGGTTTGTGGGGCAAGGAAAGCACTTGAACACCACCTGCTCACCCTGATGGCAGCTCTGCCCACAAGCAGACATTTACCAGCCAGGGCGTAGGTCACAAAGCACCTCTGTTCAGCTCTCGGGACAACCCTCCCCAGCACTGCCCACAGACAGACAGACACCCAGTCCTGTTTGTGGTTTAATGCTTCTCCACTACCACCACCGAGTTTGGGAAGAAATCCCAAAGCAGCAGTGTCTGCAACCAGGCTCTGCTCCAAAACTCGGAGGCTGCCCGACCTCCTCCCCACCGCAGGCAGCCGCACTCCCTGACACGGGCCTGACCCACGATGACTCTTCTCCCCAGCCCGATTTCCTGGTCAAAGTTCTCCAGCTCCTCTGAGCACACACTTAAGTTGTTATATAACACCTTCTAAGAGCTGTTAAGTGTTTCAGTGTCATCAAAACATCGTTTCTGAGGATGAAAAATAAAACCCCGTCACGCGTTTTGGTGACCTCTGTCATTGCAGAATTCATTCCAGTTGAGGCTGAAAGGAGAACATTGCAAGTTTTACAGCATGGCCGCTATTTATTTGAAAAGACAGAAAGAGAAGCCCCTTGCAGACACCTGCAGTTTTACTTCCAAGCCCAAAGGAAGACTTGTGTGTGTGTAATTGTGAAGCAACATGGTTTCAGTTGGGGATTTAACAGTAAGATACAGGAAAGAAAAACACCATGGGTGTCAAACTAAATACTGTCCTTCTGAAACACAGTGATAACAACAGCTCAAACCAGAGACCAGAGTGCAATGCATACTCCAAACAGCCCAAAAAGTCACATCTCTGTACAATATTGGGGCTCACATCCCTCCCACAGCCTCACTGAAGCTGAAGGGAGCGCAAAGAGCGGCCGAGCCCAAGGTGCTGTTCAGTCTTAAACCTTCACCTGTTGTGACAAGTGTGTTGTTACAGGAGATACACTGCAAGCATTTGGCACCTCCAAAATCTATTTTGATTTCAGATAAGATCAGTTTGCTAAAACAAGCCCAGAGATTGCAAAGGTCTCATTACCAGCTTAAAGGAGAACAGTTCCAGAAAAGCCTTTCAGGGCATGGGTCAAGCATGCAATGCTGGGTTTAATAGCTGCAATTTAGGATGCTGCTACCTGTTAAAAGCTGTTTGAACCCAGGCCTTTGCACTGCAGGGCCAGCCACCAGCAAGGCTGTAAAACAGGGCAGGTGTTGGCACCTGGGCCTTGCCAGGGCTGAGCTCACAAACTAGTTCAGACCCTGTTACGGGCAATCACTTGGCACCAAAGCAGCCAAAGCGCAGGTGCACAATCTCTCTGCCATTAAAGGCAGATTTCTGCTGCCAAAAATCAGTTTGCCCTTAAACCACCATGGACATTTCTGCTCCAAATGCATTTTTTAACCTCCTTTTACTGTTTTACTGGCGCAATTAGCAGTGTGTGCAAATAAATAAATGGAAACATAAGAATCAAAAGCAGATTGGCATAGAACACTTGCGGGTTTCCTTTCCAAAACACAAGTAAATCCAGATTTCAAAACTGACCAAGTAAGTTGAACATAAGGTTGCTACTCATTTTGAACAGTAGCCACATTTCATATCCAGCTCAAGTGTAGAATGGCTACAATCCCTCCAGACTAATCAGATTTAATTTTTTGGCATCACCATTGGTCTTACAGAACTTGCTGTGTAGTGTGGCATTTTACTGAATAAGTACGTGGATGTATATAACTTTCCTTAACTGGCAAGGAAGTGCACACAGAATCTATTTCTGAAGTTACCACACAGGATAACTCAGCCACATTGCAACAGGATATATAAATAAATCCCTGCACACATAAACTCTTAAGAAAAAAAAAAAACACCATTACTCACTGGAATTTTGTCATTGTGTGACTGCTTCACAGACTGCAAACAGGAGGCAACAAGAGTACGTGCAGAGTTACACAAAAAAAGGGCTCTGCCTTTTTCATACATAGTATGGTAAAAGACACACAAGCTTGAGTTTCCTAATCAAAATATTTTTGGATGAAAAATGACTCTGACCTCAGAATTCAAATGTTTTATTTTGTGCAGTTTTTTGTTTTGTTTTTTTTTCTGGGCAGCTTCACACCACCTTTCTAGGATCAGTCACACAGTACAGAAATTGAGGTGCACCATGTCCTTATTGTTTCCTGATGAGCTGAATTTCTTAGAATAATTAGATTTTTATGGTGTATTTTCTACTTATCCAAGCCATACAGTATTTCCTCAATGGAGATGTTTTTCAACATAGAAACTTCATCCTAAAAGAAGAAAGGATGTGATGTGCCCTTCTTTTAGTTCCAACTGGACACCTGAAAATCCAGTGGCAGCAACTGCCAGGCTCTAATTGCAATCGTTTCTTCACCAATTTTTTAAAGAACAGTTTTATAGTTGCCATAAAAACATATAAACTTTACAACTGACAGGAATTTCAGGTTTCATTCGCCTGGAAATATCTCCTTATCTGTTCATATCTGTAGAGATACAGAATAGTCACTTGTAGTAAGCACTGACCTCTGTACATTTTTCAAGATATTCCTGTGCTGACAATAAACTTGTGCTTATATGAAAGGTTCCCTTTGTTCCACACTTTACTGTTCATAATCAAACACTGTGATAAAAAAAAAGAAACCCTAACCAAACCAAGAGTCTCTCCTCCCTTCAAAAAATCCCAAGTATTTTAAGTGTGGATGAGTACTTCAGGAAGTAGGTAGACAATGTGTCAACAGGCAAGTTGCCATCCCAAAGCATTAATGTTTAGGGCAGAAAAACAGATGTGGCAATAATAGTCTTTGGAGGGCAATTAATACTTGAAATTAAGATGAGACACTTGTCAGTCAATGGATCTGCAAGTCGTCTCCCTCTCCTGAAAAAAATTCAGCAAGAAAAGGGAAAAAAAAAGTGCTAGAGTGTAGTTAAAGGATCTCCCCTAAAACCACACCGCAAAAGAGCATTTCCTTCCTTTTCTAGTTGAAAAGTGCCCTCCTTCAGATTTCTTGGGTTTACTTTCTGTATTTTTTTTTTTTTCTCTCATTGTGGGTTAGAACCGAAGTAAATAATTTCTTCAGCAAAAGGTTTAGGAAACAATGGGGAGGAGGAGTGGCTTGTTTGGAAACATAATGACACAGCCGGACACACTCAGTGTCAACAGAGATTTCAGTGCACTTGCACAAGAAGATATTATGGGAGAGGTCTGCCCGGTAACTGGGTGAGATACTTCTTGTATCAATAATGTATCATCATTACAATGCAAATCCCTCTGTACCAAGTTCTACCTTATGGCAGCGGGACAGACACTCATCACCAAGCCATCCTTGGTTGTAAGAAACAAGAGGTCATTTCTTTCAGCATCCCACTGGTGACCTGTCTACAAATACCTGAACTCTCAGCTCCAGCACACAGCTGGCACAACAGCCCTCGAGAGGAATACTGCACTTAGGAAGAAGAAGCTGTGTCTATTAATTAGGTTCCTGTGTTGAAAGATACCATTTTAAAATCTACTCTGTAGTGTATTTCACTCAACTTAGTGAAGGTGTTCTCCCAGAGAGACTTCAATACATGTGGGTGCACTTCCTCCCCGCTACCCCCCTGACAAAAATGGTTTTGAATTAATTTTCCTCGTCTCCCACCAACAAATACCGTATTTAGAAAATCGTTTATTTAATAAGGTATTTCAAATCCCAGTCTCAAATCAAAGTAAGAAAGCCTCAAGAAGAAAACATGGGCTAAAGCAGAGACTATTTCCGATTCTTTCAAGTTAAAAACTTTAATTGTCAGTATTTGTGAAGATAACTTCTAGCATCCCAGTAACTCAATAAATTAACAAAATTTTAATTGACCTTCACTTCTTTCTTTTTCCTCTTTGCTCTTCACACTGCTTCTCTCACAATTCTCTCTCCTTTCCATAAACAGGACACGAGCTTGTCATAGACTTTTTCTGAGCACAGACTGGAGGTTTGTCACTGGCTCCACCAGGACAAAGACTGTGATCTCCTCCTAGAATTTGCTGTGCAGTCCAGAGTCATGCCCCAGCTTCTGCCTCAGCTCCATCCTCACCACCACCAGCAGTGTGACTGCTGCCCCTGCTCTGCCCCTTGCGCTCCATTCCCTGCTCCAAGGTAGGAGTTCACATCAAGGCAATCCTGTTGCTCCCACAAATGGAAGCTCCTGCTCTCCTTCCTTCCTCCTCCTCCCTCCACCCACCCCATGGCAGGTAGCCAGGCAGAGGACACTGTTGGGACGTGCAGGGAGAGGGCAACCAGGGTTTGGCCTGTGGGCAGTCACCTCTTTCTCTCCTTGCTTAATGCACACCTGGTCCACTCTCTGCTCTTTCTCTGTGCAAGAAGCCTGATGGTCACACACAGCTTCTACTACTATTTAAGCATCATGTTCATCTTCGTGGAACCTGCTGACTCTGGTGGGAATTGACTCAAGTGCACCATTCACTTAAATAAATTAGTTTACTGTTATATTAGAAACATCCTCAAACCCATTTGGTATAAATAAACCCCTAACTGGACTTTTTTTTTTTTGTTCTAGAATCCACCCGGTATGCAAGCAATCCCGAACTTCACGTAAACATAGAGCCTTTCCATGGATATTAAGACTTAGCAAGCCATCTAAACATCAGTCTCAGGGCTACTCCTGGCTGTAGGTCCAGCCTGCTCCTCTCAACAGCAAAAGCAAAGCTCCACAAAATTCAGGACGTGGCTCTGCAGAGAGACAGCGGATCACACAGTTTGCAAGTCTAGTTTACTCAGGGTAGAAATCCAAATGCTAACTGTGAGCTAGAGGGTTGTTTTGCTTTTCACTGTTTTTAGTGGACAAGACTCCAGCCTTTGTTTGTCACAGGGGAGTCCTGCCAAAAAAAGAACCAAGTACAGACAGAAACACGCCCAAGCTTGCAGAGGTCTCCAAACAATGACTCGTCAACTAGACCTCTCTTGGCCACCTCACAACCACCTCAGCATGGCAGAGTAACAGCGATGACAGTTCAATGTCAACATTAGTTCCTCAGCAGTTGATCTTTTCTGTAGGTTAAGCAAAGACTGTGGCAGGCGTGAGGATCATAAAGAGCTAAGAAACTGTGCAGGGAGGGAAATGCATCAAGAAGGGAAGAAAAGACACAAAAGTGGAAATGAGAGAGAGGGCTTAGGGCACGGAGGGAGAGAGAGGGAGGCAGCAGAGTCAGACAAGTCAGAAATAGCAGCCACCTAATGGGCTAGCTTGTGAAGAAACCATTAAAAACTCCCACTAATTAAAGAGTAGAGGAAAATTACATCCCTGCTCCCTCTATGCAAGCTGCTTCTTGATAACAAGGATTCTTCTACCAGGTGAGACTAAACAAGGGCCTGACCTTAGAGCTATTCCTATAAAGGAGCTACAAATAAATCTGCTGAACATGAGGCCTGAGAAGAATCACTGGGCTGAGACCCTCCCTGAACCACCAGCACTGTAACTGATGGAGATCAGCCACAGCACACCTTGTCTTCCCAAAAAGCTGCCTTTTCTTCCCAAAGAGTGGCCTGGACACAGCACATCTCTTGGAGGAAGGTGATGTGCCAACCTCCTGTGCCAGTGCAATTAGCTGTGAGCCCCTTCAGGGCTGCTGCCTCCCAGCAGGAGTCATGGCTGAGCTTTCTGCTCCAACCTGGTGTTTGCTGGGACTTTCAAAACATCCAGATATGTGATAAATGATTTATCTTTCCCTAGCACAGGTCGGCTCCCCTCCCACCTCACAATACCCCAAGGGCACAATTAAAGCCCTTCTGGAAAACAGGAATACTCCCTGGAGTGCTAATCATGCTGGAAAGATTGTTGTAACATTTAGACACCTAAAGCTTATCTTCTGCACCATACAAAAGGGGATCTGCTTCTGCAGACATCCTAATCTGCAGGATTCTATTTAAATTTCAGTTAATTCCCAGTACCACACTGGGAATACGAAAAGGCTAATTAGAAGTTGGGTGAATCAATACCTGCTGAATGGCCTAGAGAAGTAGGAACATTCATCTTGGCAGTAATAAAACTGGGAAAGCTGTGGGTGGATGACTAAAAGGAACAAAGGGCTGCTTAACAGCGTTGAGCTCGGGTAAAAAGGCCAGGAAGAAAAGACCTCATAAAACTTTATGACTAAGATTCAGAATGAGATGAGAAATACACTGGAAGGAGTGTTGGATCAGGAAACATGCCACTCAAACCCAGGGTGAGTCATGTCTACTCCTGCCTTGTAGGACAGGAGGTCTGCCTTGCTGAAAGGGTGAAGTTCCCCTCCTCAATGCCCCCATGAAGTGGCTGGTTTCCTTCAGTGCATCCATGTGACTACTCAAGGGAGGTCCAACCCCACATTTCAATGCAAGATAAGCACGAAGGCGCCAGAGCCGCCGGGAATTCCAGAGTTGTATTAAGAACAACATTAGGATGAGGGGGAAAAATTACCCAGGGGAGGATACAGGGCAACAGATGTGCCCTGGAGGACTTGAAACACAGAGAAAGAGCAGCAGCTTCAGCCCTCGGGAAGTGAGGCCGAGCATTCAACCAAGACGGAAATGGGACAACCTCAGGCCAACGTTGCAGCACTTTGTCAGGGCCTGCATTTGTTCTGCCCTTGCTTTATTTGCCCCGTGGCTATATGGAGAACTTTCTACTCCCAAGTTATCAATTTGCAAGTCTCATGAGCATTTAACTTGCTTAATAATCTGGTTTTTGCTGATGCGTAGTTTGAGCCGCAGTCTCTGTTCATTAAAAACAATTTTCTCCTGGAAATATAGAATGGCTTCGGTATTTTGGAGCAGCAACATGTGAGGTCCCACGGAGAGCTGGTGTTCAGACTCATTCAGAAGATTACTGAAACTTTCAAATAAGGTTGTTTTCTATTATGTTTCAGAAGCAGTATTCAGTATTAAAAACAAATACAGCACTGGGATGGACACCTAAAGTTGCTTGGTTTTGTGCCTCAATAGCTTTCTAATGGTTTTGCTTTCCCCATCGCCCCCCTTAAAATCTACAACCCAACCGCCTTTGGCTACACTGATATGTAGTAGACCATGAACAACACCGAGCACGGATTTGTAATTACAAGCTCTGTCATGAGGTCACTGTGCCCCTCATGGAGCTTCAGCACAGATTTTGATTACTTTTAAAGATTATTTACAAAACTCATTAGGAACAGTAGCACAAAACTGCTGGAACTAAACAGGAAACAACCAGTGGGATTTTCAGTTTTGTTTTGTTCTGTTTTAATTTAGCAAGGCTAAAATTGGGTTGCAGACACTCTGAACCATGGTACTTGTCAGGAGGCTAAATTTCTGCCTGAAAGACTTCAAACATCTTTGTTTTCTACAGAGATTTTGAACTTCTGCTGCCCACACGGCAGCAAAAGGCAACGAACAAGATGAAATGGGGTTCACTGAAGTGAAGCAGAGATGCACTTGGAGTGTTCTCCACGTTCCCCACCACCTCTAGCAAAGCAAAGGGAGAGATCTGAGACAGCAGCAGAAAAGCAGTGCTTGGGGTATTCCTAACCCTAAAGAAATGTACCAAAAGACTCAGAAAAAAAACCCTTCTGATTGCCAGATGACCCTCACTGACTCAAGAGGTTTCCAAGTTCAAGTGAAATCTGGTTGTATGCACACACACTTGGGTGTTCTCAGACTAATGTTGGTAAATACTGAGGTTCTTGATTGTTCAAGTTAATTGATTATAACGGACCTGTTTATGCCCCAAAGTGCATGAGATTCTTCAAAGGTATTCCCTTCATGTGGCATCTAAGATGGAAGGGTCCAGAATATAAATCCTATGAGGAACAGCTGAGGGTACTGGAGTTGTTTAGTTTTGAGAAAAGGAGGCTCAGGGCAGACCTGTATCTCTTCTCCCAGGCAACCAGTAACACAGCAAAAGGAAACGGCCTCAAGTTGTGCCAAGGGAGGTCCATGTTGGCTGTGGGGAAGAATTTCCTCACTGAAAGAGTGGTTAAACATTGGAACGGGCTGCCCAAGGAAGCAGTGGAGACACCATCCCTGGAGGTGTTCAGAAAGCAAGTAGACTTGGCACTTCACAATATGGTTTAGTGGGTGTGGGGGTACTCAGTCAAATGTTGGACTTCATATCTTGGAGATCTTTTCCAATCTTAATTCGATGGTTCTCTTGTAAGTGCACAGCACATCTTCGGTGTGTGTCAAGTCATGTTCAGAACAACACACTTTCTTACATTTAAATGTCCCATTGTAGCATGGAAACATGGATGGGTGCTTTGCTGCTGACACGGGGCTGCTCTCGGGACCAGAACCAACAAACATTCAGTGCTGTTTTGCAGGCATGTGGAGGAGGAGGAGGAAGCCCAAAGCCTTCCAAACCGCAACGGGCTGCTCCGGCTTTGTTTCCCACACCTCAGACTGCAGCTCTCCTCTGAGCAACCGTAACGGACGGAGGACACCTAGTGGGGTTTTGCTCAAATACCAACACCACAAAACCTCTCCCATCAGAAAGCGATTCGCTGAAAAGCACTACTATCACACAGATCTATTTTTTTTTAATTCATTTGTCGATTCTACTGGAAAAAATCCCAGGCTACTTTCCCAAATGTTTTCTAAGCCTGGTCATGCCACCACACACTGCTTAGGTTTCTTTCCTCTTTCCACATTCTTTGCCTAAACTGGTGTTTCTCAGAGTTTGAGGTCAACAGATCTCTACCGCATTCTGAAAGTGTTTCATGCCCTAAATCCACTAGAAGAGCCAACTGGCATTAGCAAGGTCATCAGCATTACTGGCTAGAAGGGCTCCCTGGCCAGCACAGGTCCAAACTATAGGTCAGCAACCAATAATTTAAACTGGGTGCAGGCAAAACTTTTCATTTTTATCCATTTGTAATGACTAGAATATTGTGCTATCAACAGTAAAATAAATTCTTTCAAAATCTTATTGTTGACTTATTTTTATACTGAGTGCAAACACGTCATCGATGCAGTTGGCAGACTTTTTACAGTGGGCACTGTAAAAATCAGTTCACAATTTCTATTTTATTGAGCAAGAATAACAAGATGAAGACATTGTAGGATGTACTCTGATTCTTGACAGATTTTTGGCGGGTGGGGGGGGCTAATGCACTTCTGTCTTCTGGATTTCTCTAAGGTGAGCCTTTTGTTTTGGATTACTGCACCTGCGTGAGAAGATTTTTAAAAAGCTGAAGTTAAATGCTGTGTGTCTCTTTGGGATTCTCAGTCCATCTTCTGCTTTAGTCCTGGAACTGAGTTTTTATTAGACTAGAGCTCTGGAAAAGCTATTTCCCTTTGTCAGCTCCTCCAGATCATTGATTTGGAGCACTATCTGAAAACATAAAACATGAGCAGGTAAACTAACAACTTTATCTACTTTGTTGCATATTTAGCTAAAGAAGAAATATAAAGAAATCCCCAGACAGCCCCTCTTCAGTAGCTGAAGTACCGAGTGTACTGAGTGTGCTGAGTGCCCACACTGTCCTTTCATGTCTCCAGGTAGGTCTTGCAATGATTGATAACTCAGCCTGTGCTCCAGCCTGCCCCTTAATTGCCTTAAATACCTGTTTCATCATATTCCCCCCGCTGGCTCCCAAGTTTGCGAGGCAGACAAAGCCAGGAAACGATGTCTGATGGCTTCAAAGTAAAACAGAGTCAAACAGAGACAGGAGAACCTCTTCCCACCCCTCCCAATCAAAGCTAAACATACTTCTGAAACATGCTTTGAGAGGGAATTGACTGGGAAGGGCCATTTATCCTCCTGTCTCTGATGGTAACACAAAGCCAACAGCTCCCCAAAAAAGCAGCACAAGCCTGAAACAGCTCAGAGAATGTGTTGAGGGGGAAGATGAATTGAGAAGCAGCCTTAATATAGTATAATGAGAGAGATAGTTTCAGATATCTTCCTAGCAAAACTGCATGAAATTGGTAACTGAACCACTATTTAGTCTCTGCCTGGGTGAATTCACCAAATGTGCAAGACAATTCACTGGTATCAGACAGTACCGTTAGTTTTTTATTGTGTGAAATCAAATTGCCTTCATTTTAGGTTTAGTCTCAGAGTACAGAAAGGGTAAAAGAGCACACGCACACACTGATCACAGCAGTACAAGGAAGAGATTGAGGTGATGGGATGAACCACCACCTTGGTCTGCACACTAAGCCCTATGGCTAAAAAGCAGGGTCACCTCCCTGACTACCAGGCAATCTGGAGATAAGGACACTGCTCCTTTGGAGAGCTGAAGGATGACGCACTTCCCATTCACCTGGGCACTAGGTCAGCCTTTCTGAATGAGATTTCCCTCCTGCCCACGCTGTGTTTGGTGCTCTTACTGAATGAACTTTCATTATCAGATAAGAGCTGGATAGAGGCTCCATTGTTCCCCCAGCTCTTCATTTCTTACCGAGAGATTTGGGTTACACTGAGTATGCAGTTCATGCTAGGACACTCTCTGGCCATCCATCCAGAATGACAGGCTATGAAATTCAGAGCTTTGACACAAAAAGCAGAGGTAAGATGAGCTGCCAGATCATGAATTAATACCTCTCCACACTGTTGAACTCGGTGAACCCTGAGCATGGAGCTGTTTCTCTGACTAGACATGCCCGTTCATGACGTGCTTCTGTGCTGAGAGAAGAGTCACAGCAGCGACTTATCACCAGTTTTCTTCCCAGCACCCAGGGACACCACCAGCTGTGTGACAGGAAAGCTCACCTATAATTATACTACAATGCAAAACCAGAGATCTGCTGGGTTATCTCCTTTCCAGATTTAGTGCTGTCAGTAGCTGTCTAAGTCCTTGTCCAGTGTTCAAAAAACACCTCTGACAGACAAACTTGTACTATCTTCCTCTTTGAAGGCCGGGACTTTTCCAAACTCTTGTGTTAGGCTTAAAGGTCCCTTTGGGGAAAGGGAGCAAGCCTTGCCTGTTTCCTTGTTCTGAGCAAGTAATGAATCATCACTTCAGCAATATTGCCTCATAAACAGACAGTCACAGTCTGATAAACAGTCACAGTCTCTGCTTTTTCCCTGAGCCTTGTGGATCCTCCCTAAGCATCTCCTTGGCACAGGGCAGAGACTGTGCAGGCACTACCCTGAACCTGAAAAGTTCTGTGCCTTTCAAATGTTTATCACGATAAAGGAAGATTATCAACAGATAAGGAGCTGAGGAGGGGAGAATCAGCTTAGAAAAGATCATGAATACGAGGTAGACTTGATGGTTGAAGATTTGAGTCTTCCTGTGCTTGCAGTGGGTATAGGTGACCTATAATCTCCCCTTTGTATCCATCCTTAATCCCATGGGGTTTCATCATCAGAAAAGTCTCCCAACAGGCTGTTTTCTTCTCCTTTACAATGCTTCACTACCTGGCTTCAAACTTTAAAGGTGTGGCCAGTTCTTATGATTTTATCACAACTGCCCCATATTGCTGTTCTTTTAATTAAAACCCGAACTCCCAAAGGCAAGCTACTATGCAGGAATCTCGGGTTTCACTTAACAATAATAATAATATTCAGATATTTCCAGATGTCAGAAATGCTACAAAATAGCTTGAAAGTGAAAAAAAAAATGTGTTTTAAAGATTAACAATGTAGAATGAGAAAACCAAACTTTCTAAAAGTGAGAACAAAACTGTTCATATTCCAATTTTTTTTTTTTTTTCAAATAAAATGATTTTCCCCCACTTGGAGGGAATAAAAGCGGGATGAAGCTTGAGTCAGTGTTGACTCTCTGGGATTACTAATACTCAATTTTACAGTTAATTTTACAAATAAAATCTCATTAGTCTAAAGAGGTCAAATCATCTCATACGCAAGGAGGATTCTAAAACTTGTTTATTGTTCTAATCCCTGTTATGTCTCAGATTAATTGAAAATTAATTCTGCTTTGCTTTTGCTATTGTTCACACAGCACTAAGAGAACATCAGACAGTTTAGAAACGCTGGAGGCTGACTTAAGTAACTGAAATATGAACACATGACCTTTATATGAGGGATGGAAGCTGAGCATTCTTTAATTATGTTCTCTGACTGGTCCCAGGCTTTAACTTCTGCTAAGATGAATAGCATTAGAGATACAAAAAGAATGCTTTGTGCAGCACTGGCACCAGAGGAAGGCAGGTAGACTCAGGTCCACAATAGCTTTCCTGTTCCTACAGGACAGATGGTGTCTTCACCAGCAAAATGCCTAAATGCCATCAATTCCTTGCACGGGCCTTCGCTCTGTTACAGCCCTGTAAGATCACACAAATGCATCACTCAGATTACCTCACCTGATGGACTCTTTCAAAGAGTTTATTTAGTGCAACCCTACAAGGGCACTATGAACCTTCAGGTGAGGACACTGTTAGGGCACTGCTGTGAGTGTTGGATGTAACGGAGGGATTGGAATGCCTGAAGCTGCAGTTGGTGATGCCACCTGAGAGCCTCTGGGTAGGGACTGAGGGGCAAACAAATGAAGGGCTGTCATTGTGGGAGGTTGCTCTTGGGCACCCAGCCACGACAACACCACCAAGGAATTATTCTTTACAGAACCAAGGGACACCTCCAGATCAACACCCTTGTCCTTGTGGGGGAATTCACCTGGCCAGGTGTTAAGTGGGAACACCACGCAGATGGTACAAACAGGACCAGAAAATTCCTAAAACAGCTGGGCAACAACTCCTTGGTACAGGGGCTCAGGGAGGCAACTCGCAGAGGTGCCCTCTGGGATTTGTTGCTTGTTCCCAGAGAGGCTCTCGTGGGTGAAGTGGCCACTGGTGACTGTCTTGGCCACAGCAAAGGTGCAGCCGTCGAGTTTCCCATCTCTGGCACCTCGCCTGCTCCCATCTTGCTACTGAGATGGACCAGGCACAGGTGAACACAGCTGGAAAACCAGCATCTTTTATTAACGTTCAATCTCCCTGTGCTGGAAGCACCTTTACCCAGGCAGAGCTGATTTCAGCGCAGTTGCTGAGCTGCCTTTATGAGTTTGTTCCTTATCTTGGGAGTTCTGTCAAATGTCCTAATACCTGGCCATCCAGGCCAGCCCGTGCTGCTCCCTCAGGGAGCTGTGCAGGTTCCAGGTCAGCTCCCATCTCCGGGCCCGGCCTGGTGCTGGCAGTGGGCACTAATCCTCCGGCTGTCCCGCCAGGCAGGGGATCCGGAACAGCCGGCGCAGAGCCCGGAGCACCCGCCTGGAGCGGGAGGGACGTTTCCTGGGGACCTGGCTCTCTGCCCCTGCCCCTGGCACCTGCTCTCTGGAGCCAGGAGAAGCTGCTGCCTGCACCGACTCCTGAGGAGCAGGGTGAGGGTTCTGCAGGAGCTCTGGGTACTTGGGGTTGACCCAGGTGTTGTGGATGGTGATGCATTCCCAGTTCTCCTGCGACAGCTCTTGGTCTCTGTCGTGTCCCTCTTCAGACAACTCCATGTCTTCGCTGACTTCCCCCTGGGACAGCTCTGGGTCTCCTCTGACTTCGCACCAGGACAGCTCCTGGTCAGTGGAGTCTTCCCATTGGCACAGAACTTTGTCACTGTCATCTTTGGAGTCTGCTTGGGATAGCTCTTCCTCTTTCCATTGGGACAGCTCTTGGTCCAAGGAGTATTTCCACTCATTCTCCTCCTCAGCCAAGGCCCACTGCTCAGTTTGTGGCATGGGCAGTGCAGCCCTCCATGGTGTCCCTGTCCACTCCCCTCTGAGGGTCTCCAACCAGTGAGGCAAAGGGCTGAAGGGACAACAGGGGCTGTGCAGGGCAGGGCCCAGGCTCTCTGCCCCTGCTGCCTTCACCTGCTCCCACGAGGCAGAAGCTGCTGCCTGTGCTGACCCCTGGGGAGCAGGGTGAGGGTTCTGCAGGAGCTCTGGGTACTTGCAGTTGACCCAGATGGTGTGGTTTGGGATGTGTTCCCAGTTCTCCTGTGACAGCTCTTTGTCACTGTCATCTCCCTCATGGAACAACTCTGGGTCCGCTCTGAATTCCCCTTCGAACAGCTCTTGCTCCATGGAGCCTTCCCATTGGCAAAGCACTTTGTTGCTGCCATCTTCTTGGGACAACTCTTCATCTCTCTTGCCTTCCCACTGGGACAGCTCTTGCCTTCTTTTTTCTTCCCAGTGGGACAGTTCTTGGTATATCTCAAATTCCTTTTGGGACAATGCTTGGTATTTCTCATCTTCGCATGGGGACAGTTGTTGGCATTTCTCATCTTCCCATTGGTACAGCTGTTGAACTGTCTCACCTTCCCTTTGGTACAGCCTTTGGAGACTCTCATTTCCCCATTGGGAAGGCTCCTGGTGTGTCTCATATTCCCACCGGTACAACTTTTGGACACTCTCATCCTCCCATTGTGACACGTCTTGGTATCTCACACCTCCCAACTGGGAAGGCTCCTGGTGTCTCTCATATTCCCATCCGTACATCTTTTCACAATTCTCACCTTCCCATTGTGGTAAATTTTGGTATCTCACATCTTCCCATTGGAAAGGCTCCTGGTGTCTCTCGTATTTCCGTGGGTACAGATTTTGGACACTCCCATGTCCCCATTGGGACAGTTCTTGGTCCAAGGAGTATTTCCGCTCTTCCTCCTCCTTTGCCAAGGACCACTGCTCAGTGTGTGGCCCTGGCAGCTCTGCCCCCCCCACTGCTCCCTCCCACTCCTCCCTGAGGGCTTCCCAGCGAGGTGAGGGGCTGGGGGGGCGGCAGGGGCTGTGAGGGGCAGGGCCCGGGCTCTCTGCCCCTGCCACCTTCACCCGCTCCCACAGGGGCAGGGCTCCTGCCCTGGCCCTCACGTGGCGCCTCATCCACAGGCTCGGCAGCCCCGGGGCAGGGTGGGAATTGGGATTTGCCCTCTCCTTGAGCATCTCCATTGTCCTCTGCCTCAGAGGCTCTCAGGGAGCTGCTGCCTCCTGAGCGAGGTGCTCTCCAAAGAGTGGCACCCCTGGGCTCTGCACCCCTTCAGTGCCCCCCACCCCAACGGCCCCTGGGCACGACGCAGCCCCCGCTGTCACAAAGGGCCACCCCCGGCACCCCAACAACCATGGAACCGGCTGGAACCAGACGGAACTGTCTGGAACCGGTTGGATCTATCTGGAACAGGCCTTGCCTTACCGGGGGCAGTCCCCAGACCTGCAGGCCCTGGTGTGCCCAGACCGCTGGGAGGCTTTTGACACGGTCCCACACGACATCCTGATCTCCACACGGGAGAGCCGTGGGTTTGGAGGGTGGGCAACTCGGGGGATGAGCAATTGGATGCATGGATGCAGCCAGAGAGCTGTGGCCAGTGGCTCCTTGTCCAGAGGGAGGCCAAGGACAAGGGGTGTCCCTCAGGGCTCAGCCTTGGGACCAGGGCTCTGGAATGTCTTTACCAGTGAGACACAGTGGGATTGAGCTCACCCTCAGCACGTTGGCAGGTGACAGGAGGCTGAGCAGGGCAGGTGAAATAATAAAGGATGGGGCCATCCAGATGGACCTGGACAAGTTTGAGAAGTGGGACCATGAGAACCTCCTGAGGTTCAGTAAGGCCAAGTGAATGGTGCTGCACCTGGGTTGGAGCAACCCCAGAAACACTGAACCACAGAATCATTAAGGCTGGAAGACACTTTCAAAATCATCCAGTCCCACTGTGAACCCAGCACCACCATAATCACCCCTAAACCATATCCCCAAATGCTACATCCACACACCTTATGAATGTTTTAACAGAGATTCACCATGAACCTTCAGGTGAGGACACCATTGTACGAGGCACCATCTAAATCAGCAGCACAAAGACATGCCCTTCCACAGAGGACCCAAAGTTCACTGCCTCAAATTCAGGCAGCAGTATCCCAGGTGAGAAAGTGGACAAACAGGAGTAGGTGGAGAGAGCAAGTTCATGCACTGGTCTAGACATAGTGACAACTAAGGAGTTTGGAATTTTATTTATTTATGTGTTTATTTAGTAAGATCCACTGAAGAGGCGTATTTGCAAACTACCACAAGTCCTGAACCCCTTGAACTCTGCGGCAATGCCATTCACTATTTCAATGCATAATATCCGAAGGAGCAAACAAAAAACTGGTCAGATCAGAATCAGGCTCTAAAAATGAGACTCAGTCATAGGAATTCTCACCCAAGAGATCCCTGAATATAGCACAATTGCAACCTCAGTGTGGTATTTATTGAGGATACAGTGCTTTCAATATTCCCTTTGCCTGTTAAGCCCTCATGCACTAATATATGGATGCCAGATTTTAATGGCAAAGAAACATGGGAAGCGTGTGACATCCACATTCCCACAATACCTGTTGCAACTTGGTTTTTAGCCTCCTCCAATCTCTATATAGAGTAAAGTAAAAAAGTGAAAGCTCCAATGTATGTAATCTAAATTGGAAAAGGGAAAGACAAATACTTTGGATTTAAGAGTCTAGACCACTGCCAGGGTGAGTTGGGGCCAAGCTGGAGGCCAGAGCTTTCTGGAATGTAGCGGCAGGGCTGGCTGAGGAGCAGCCAATAGTTTACAGGGTGGTGCCTGAGGAAACCCCCACCTCAAATTTTAAAAATCTACTGGTACAAGTTAATGAGGAAGCTCCTCCCTTCGGCCCCACACTGACAATTCAAAGTTATCCCTTGGAAACAGAGATGGTGGTATATCCAATGAGGGTCTGCAAACATCCTGTCAGGTTCTCCAGCACAGCCTCACCTTTGTGAGCCCAGTAACACCAAAACCTCGTCAGAGTTTGAACCTGCACAAAATGCTGTGTGGCATTTCTCTTCAATCTACCCTAGTTGGTCATTCACCAGTTTTTGCACCTGTGCCTCTCAAATCGTGTTAACTAATGCTCCTCACCAGAGACAGAATTCCCCACGTCCATTTGCTTCCTCTGGCTGCATCCCCCCTTCTTGCAGCCACCAACAGACAGGCAAAATCATCAGTTCACTCAAACCCAGCAATTTCCTTTTACTAAAGCAAAACTCAACCTTTTTACCCAGCCCTTGTTTTGAAAGGAAGGTGCCCACAGGCAGGTTCATGGCAAAAAGACAAAAAGCAGAGCCAAGCAAACAAAAAAAGAGAATAACCCTGAGCTGCTTTTATTCTCACCTGCTGTCTCAGGGACTAGTCCTCCCCGGTGAGGCCTCTTCTGACAAAGGGAAGCTGCAGTAATTGCATCTCTTAGCCCAAAAGGTGCATTGCCTTTTAGTGAAACAGCTACACATACAACCAAAAACAGCAAAAGAAAAAAACCTGCTCACTCCCCACCTTATATAGATTCTGTGAGTACTGAAAAGGAGACACAAAGCACCTGGGAAGTCTTTAAAAATCACAGCTGCAGGAAACCTTCCCGCATGATTGAGCTATAAAGGTCTGACTCTGCAGGTAAAAAGTGGTTTCAGCTGTGTTTTAAGGCAAGTCACAGGCTTGAACAGGGGTTGTTGCTGCACGGCAATTTTGTTTTTCTGCAGTGAACAGGACGGGCCTTTCTCAGTAGGGGAACAAGTCAAAACATCTTTCAGGGTTATCCAAATTAGCACATGGCAATGCAGTGTGTGTCCCCTCCACACCCAACACTCAGTGCACGATCTCCCTTGATGCAACAATTAATGGGATGCAGCTCACACAAAAAGAGAAAGGAGCAGCTGGGAATTTTGTGTGGTAAATGACTGACATGAGGTGGCACCACAGCCTCCCTGCTGCTTCCAGGCAAATCTTTTAAAGTAGAAGGGCTATGGCTTCTTCCAGATGAGCTGAAATATTAACCAAAGTCAGAGAGAGTGAGAGAGGATCATTCCAAAATAGCAGGTTGTAACTAACCAGGCATCTGGAACAGACTGCTCAGAGAAGCAATCCCTCCCTGCCCTGTCCCTGGAAGTGTTCAAGGCCATGTTGGATGGGGCTCTGAGCAACCTGGGCTAGTGGAAGGTGTCCTTGCCTGTGGCAGGGGGTTGGAACTGAATGATCTTTAGGGCCCCTTCCAACCCAAACCATTCTGTGTTTCCATGTTTCTACCGTAACGGTCCATCAAATGTCACTTACAGAAATCTGGGGTATTTTGTTTTGCTAAAGACTGGGGTTGGTTGTGCTTGACAAAGTATTTGGTCTGTAACCTTTCAACACTGACAGGGCAAATAGCTCCCTTGTTTGAGAAGTTATAGCCCTGCTATGGCTTAAAGCAATGGCTTAAATCCTCCGTTCCAGACCTACTCAGGATAGAGTCTGTTCTGTTCTTCCTTCTTTGCTTTGCCTCACAGCCACCTTTTATGTGTTCACATCCTTTTCCAGATTCTCTCTCCTTTGAAGCATTTCCTTTTCAATTTGCCTGCTGCTCCTCCACACAACCACTTTATACAAAACTTTGCTCCCCTGGAAAATTTCTCTTGTCTTCCAAACAAAATTTGTTATTTGCCCCTCTATCTGCCTCTACCATCTCTGTTGTTTCAAGCCCCTCAGTCCCCAATTCCCACCCTCTCCTACTCACTCTCCAATGCATGTGGAATTGGAATACGTGGGGTACGAGTTATTTAATGCTGAGGTGAAGAGTAGTCCACAGTTTAGGACATCAGATAATGATTTCGGTCAGACGAGGGCAGTGTTACAAAACGTCTTGGTTCCCAGTGCCGCACTTCACTGCTCCTCCTCCCGGTAGAGGTATTGCTTTGCGTTCTGGAATTATCTAGGCTGGAAATAAATAACCTCAGGGGAAAAAAAAAAAAAAAAGGAAAGGAATAAGAGAGATTTATGCCGAGTCATCTCAGAGATCCAGTTTACAGCAGGGCCACGGTGATGTGTCTGCAGAGGCAGCAAATGCAGTGGCCAGGGAGTGAGAAGACAAGGACAAGAAGGATTTCTGAGGCAGAAGCTCTCTGCTGAAGGCAACGTGTTCCAGCAGCCCAAGATCTGCCCATCTGTTTTTAATCCTGGAATTTGAAACTGGATTGATCTGGCCCCTATTGGACGTTAGCGTTTCCTTGTGTGTACATCACTCTTTTATTTGACTCTCTAATCCCTTTTCCTTCTTCCAAACTGGTAGCCACAAGTCCTTGGGCCTAAAATAGAGCAGTAATTTCTTTCTTTGAATAAGCAAGTGACAAGGATGACAATTCCTGCCTCAGTACAGAGGTAGATGCCAAGCTCTAGCACGTGGTAACTGTAAGAAATATTTAGTGAACTTCCTTGGGGAGGAGACTGAATAGTGCAATGGAAAGTCCCCTCATCAAATCTAACTGAAAGCAATCTTTGCCGAGGTAGAAGTAAAGTCATGTGCATATTCAGGAGCATTTGTTTTTGGAAAAGCCCATTTATGACTTAGGGTTCATTTTCAGTGCAGTACTGCTGAGAAGCAGCTGTGAAATTCCCTTTGATGGTAATATAAATGTTGCAGCTAATTGCTGCAAATATTCTTCTTCCCCAGGCCAAGGATCTTTAATTCTGCCAAGTCAAATTCTCAAGTGGTTTATTCTACGGAAAAGGAACTAAAAAATACTGAGAACTGCCCTCAAAAACAATGGGCAAGTGAAAGACAAACTAAGGAGAATGGTCAAACTCATCTAGCAGTTCTGCAATGGCCTGCAAGCTGGATTAGCAGGGTCCATCCACGGCTGAAGAAGGATCATGTGGATGATCTGGAGTGTATAGGCTGAGGTTATAGGTTGGGCTTTAGAGAAGCAGGAGAGGGGTCCCCAGTCACAGTCTCCACAGACATAAATGTCATTCAGTAATTGAGCAAAATCACAGCCAAACATCTTGATCAGTCACAGGTTTTCAGGGAAGCAGATGATTTAGGCAATTCTCTACAGAGATTGTTGCAATTTAGGGACTGTACTGGAAATACTTTGCCCTTCTACTTCCAGATGTGCCCACAGAGCACTTCACAGTTGCACAGTTGCACCCGCCTACAGTGCAACTAACCATAGGACAGGAAAATCTTATTAACTTTGTTGTACAAAATGTAAAGAGACATGCCCAGGCTCACAGAATAACTCAGTGACAGGGTGGGAGCAGAGTTGCAGAAGAGGTGATCTGCTCCCTGTTGCAGTCAGACACATGGGAAGGGCAGAGCACAGCTTTCCATCATCTGTTGGGAGCACTGGGCATCTGCGTGGCTTATCCGTGGTGCTCCTTGCACCCATAGGTATTAATTGGGCTGATAGGTCATTATTAGCTGGTTTAATAAATAACTGGGCCTCTTAGATAAAGCCCTTATTCTTCCCCTTTCTCCTTTTTGCCTCTGTGCCAAGCCCTGTGCTTCCAAATTCAGTTTCAAGCCAGGGAAACAACCAGTGCTAGTTTTTAGCAGTTGCTTTATCAGTTTATATGAATGTTAAACTTCATTACAGCTGTGATTTTTCTTCCACCATAGCAGCTACCAAATGCTGCCCCTCTGGAATTCAAATACTCAACACACAAATAAGGAATTAAATAACAATGTCGTTGCTAATCAGAGGATTTTTCAGTTAACAGTTTACCCACAGGCAGAAAGTTGTATCTGTAAATTACATATAGGCAATTGATTTACAATATTTCCTCCATGAAATATCGTAGTGAGATAATTTCTCAGTCATTTCTCAGGTAGTGGCCTGGCTCCAAGGGCTGCCCAGCACCTTGGCAGTTGCTAAGGAACAACTCAAGAGCTCAGAGGAGTGTAGCCCTCACCATTGTTCTGCTCTCATTCACCTGCACGGTGACATCATTTGGGATTTATAAACATTATGCAGTTTGTGTGCTTTCAAAAAGAACAATCATTGATTGAGTTCTGCTCGGTCTGCAGATTGTGTCCAGGGTATGTACATCAACGGAATAAAAATGATTTTTGGATGCAAAATCCCAAAGGGATGCGGAAACTACTACAGCTTCCAGCTCGTACGCACATGCAGAACTTGCAGAATTTATGCTCCTCCTTGACTTCAGTTGCTTTAAGCTAAACAATACCACAGTATCTCCTTGGAAGTCCGGGAAGGGAGGTTTTCCTCCTGACCTTTCCCACTGCTCTCTTTAAATGTGCTCAGTCTCTTCCTGTTGAATACAAAATTTCAGCCTGATCAACTACTGAGCAGGGAGGAAAGAGTCCTTCCCTCATTTGCCTGCAATGTTCTCATTTCTACTTCCATAACACTTCCATAAACACTTCTGCTGTGTTTACTTTTTTTTTGCAGAAGCGTGGCATTGCTGACTGATGCTCAGCTTTTGGCCTCCTGTAGACCCAGAAGTCTTTTTACAAAATTTGCCACTGTTTTGACAGTGAACCCCTGAAAACTGCTCTTGGGGCACAGCTGTCCAAGCAAGTTTTTACTCCCACTCTGCAGCGGTGGATTTATCAAGATTCAAATATTTTATTGACTTCCCTACAGAAATGTAGTCAAATAAATGGTTAACAATAATGCAGACATGGAATTGTCACAATAAAGCAATGCTGTAGTTCTACCTGTTACCCTAAGGCACAACAGCACCCTTAAAAAAGAAGAAAATAAGAAAAGTGTGGCATCCAAAAATTATTTCAAAAGCCTTACTCAGGTTAGGATAATACTAAAAGGGGGAATCGGTCCCAAATGCAGGTGTCTTAAACTACTTCTGTTGACTCAGACTCCACTATCCAATGAACAGTATTGGAGGGCAATTCAGTTTATCCTAAGGTAGAAGTTTAGCTCACATGAAGTCACCTACACTCCAGGAACCTAAGTTTAGGCATCTGTACCTGGGATCACATCCTACTCCTGTCATTCTGTCTGTCTCTGTCTTCTCTCCCCAGTCAAAAAAGGAAGTGAGATTTGTCATGCAGAAGATCTCAGACTTGCTGGGTTGAAAGGTGGGACTCTCTTTCCCAAAATCCAATCCTGTTCCCCGAGAATGCCAGACAAACTAAGCCAGCACTGAGCCAGAAAAAGCACAAAACCAGCAAGAGAAACAGCACTAGCTGATGGGGTTTTTTATTTTTACAAGTACCATGCCCATTCTTCTGTCTGAAGACTTTTCCTTTTGTTCAGACATGGAGCAATCTCCAATGCAGATGCAAAAGGCAGCAGTTCGAAGCAGGGGAGGAGGTGGAGAAATGCAAATCCCCAGTTAACCCTCTTCTCTGATCAGTGTTATTGGGAACGGGGAGGAGGGGGAGGGAAGAGGCTGTGTAGGTTGAAGCAGGAAGCAGGGTTTATCACCTCAGCTAGAATGCCATTAACCATTAGCTAAGGGGAGAATCCAGGCTGTAGGAGGTCTCCAGAGTCACAAAACCAGGGAAAACATGGGCCCCAATACAGTTGTCTCCAAAGTGCATGGATATGGCTCCACACACAGCTGGGCAGAATTGAGAAAAATAATGGCTTTCTAAAACATTTTATAGCTTTTTTCCCCCCACAACATTTCTGATAGTATATATTTATAGTTAATGTTTGCAGCTATTTTTATAGCTACCCTGCAGTTTAAGATAACATGTTTTACTCACGCTTCAGAGATTATAAACTATGCTATTTTTAATCCCAGTTGTGACCAGAAGATTGAGCAACACAGAAGGAAAGGAAGAAAAATGGAGCAGCTCCAAAAAGGCCGATACCAACAGTCCAAACGCACGTGAGAAATTATAACAAGGTATCTCTGAGCTTTTTTTACCCATTCTCCCAAACACTGATTTAGATTAAAATGCGGGGGAAAGCAACTCCAGATGAATATCCCATCTTCTTGGGAGAGCACTGCCTGTACATTCGTGGGTGAGAGGTGCTGATATAAGTCCTGTTGATCAATAGCTGCTTGTTGGCAGACTGGCCACGTTGGAGTGATGCAAACACCACAGCACGGGTGTGTGTAACACACATGTTGTTAAGTCAAGTTAAGCCAATTTTCCTTAGTCCTTATCTTTCCTTTTTTCTTTTTTTCTTTTCTTTTTGTTTTCTTTTCTTCCCCCCCCCCTTTTTTTTTTTATTAGAAGGCCCAGCAGCTCCTTATTTGTACAAAAAATAATCTACTTTCCACACTTTGATGTCTGGATGCTGTATTTATTGTGTTTATCCTCACAAAACCAGGCAGGCAACTAATGTCTGCTCCCATTCAATAGCCGAGTTAAAGAAATCAAATAAAAATGAGGTCAAGTCTTACAGAACGAACCCAAGTACTCAAATCCAAATTTTTACCACCACTGAAGCCCCTCCAGGCCCCCAGCTGCCCATCTTGTACGTCTTAGATGTGTGACCTGGAGCCCTCGGTCATGACGAACTGCAGAGGGGCTCAGGGACTGTCCCCTGCCAGTCCGTGCATCCCAGTGTGTGCTCCCTGGGCCAGACTGCACTTTTGCAGATAACTGGATCCAGAAAGCAGGTGTGCCCAGCCAGTGAGGTGGGCTACAGGTTGGGAAGTGGTGGCTGGGACACAGGCAGGGATGGAGACTTCACCTCCCATCTGATTTGTGGCCATAACTTGAAGGCAGATCTTACCTGTGCCAGGGTGGTGATCACTCCACAGGTATGAAGAGTGCCCATTCTCTTATCAGTGATCTTCCTTAGGGGTATCCTCATGGCCAGTGTTTCTTTCCTTCAGACTCCTGCAGGGTCCAGAAGACTCCAGTTGTACCATCCTGGTTTTTCCTATTAAAATGAAGACAAGGACAAGAGAAAGCTTAGGCCATACCTCACACACCTACATAGTGGGCACACACACCCACTCCTAAAGATGTCTCCAAACGGACAACCCCATGTTTTCCACTTCCGTTTGTCCAGTCCATCTGCATACATTATCTCCTAGGAACGATTTCCATGAGAGCTTTGTTTGAAATGTACATTAAATTTGTTTGTGTAACTTGAACTCCTCAGACACAGCACAGCTGACTGGCTACACGACAGAGAGGAACAGAGTTGTGCAACTACTAATTATAAGATTATAAAATAATAGCACTTTAGTAGGAAAACAGCCCCCTGGAAATGTTACTGTTCAAGCTTCTGATTTATTTGTATGAAAGGGCACCTTCAACCGAGTTTTATGTTTAACTGTTAATATCCTTTATCATGTTATGGTAATTCCTCAGGCAACCAGACAGAAATATATTCCCTTCCTTATGACTAATGGTGAAATTACGTGCTCTAACAGCAACCTACCAAAAAAAAAAAAAAAAAAAAAACACTGTATTACATGTGTAAGATAATATGCAAAATAATTTTATTGCCATTAGGTCTTGGTTTAACTTTGTGCTCAAACCGTGCTGCTGGGTGCAGCAGCTTGCCTTCTTCATTAAATTAATTTGGACAGAAAATTGATCAGAGAAAAAAAGCACTGGACAGATCATATGCTAAAATCATATCCTCAAAAAAAAATAATAGATAAAGGAAACATGGAGAAATAGATTTCGTGTTCTCCCTGAAACTCACATTAGGTTTTCCTCCTGTTACACTCCACAGGTATGTTCTTGCACCAAGCTATGCATAGAACTCCTGCCCAGGCCTTTGGCACTCTTTTTCTCTCAGAATTGTTTCAAATTTGTGCTCACTTGGCTACATTAAAGTCAAAAAGTGAGACAGTATTTGGACGCCCCAAAATATAAGATGAATCATCAGGATCACAGAATAATTGAGGTTGGAGAAGGACCTGGAAGGGAAGCCATACAAAGAACAGCTGAGGGCACTTGGTCAGTTCAGCTGGAGGAGAGGAGTCTGAGGGGAGATCTCATTGCAGCTACAACTTCCTGGGCAGGGGCAGAGGAGGGGCAGGCCCTGAGCTCTGCTCTGGGGGGGCCAGTGACAGAACCAAAGGGAATGGCCTGGAGATGTGTCAGGGGAGGTTTAGGTTGGATATTAGCAAAGGCTTCTTCACCCAGGGGATGGTTGGGCACCAGACAGTCTCCCCAGGGCAGTGGGCACAGCACCAAGGCTGCCAGAGCAGAAGAAGTGTCTGGACAATGTTCTCAGGCACATGGTGTGAGTTGGGGTGGACCTGTGCAGGGCTGAGGGTTGGACTCGATGATCCTTGTGGGTCCCTTCCAGCTCAGAATATTCTGATTCTGTGGAAGGCAGGTCACTGAATGTTACCCATTGCTCAGGGAGGGTCAGTCAGCTCTGGCTGCTCAGGGCTTGTGCGACCGAGTTCTCAGTTTCTCCAGGCACGGGGATCCCACAACTTCCCTGGGTCCCAGTCTGACCAGACTCACACTGATAATTTTTTTTTCCTGGTATCTAATCAGAGATTCCAATGTTTCAGCCTGTGTCCATTGCCTCTTGCCCTGTCACCCTGCACTTCTGAGAAGAGCCTGGCTCCATCCTCTGCAACCTCCCATGAGCCAGGTCCAGACAGCAATAAATTCCCTTCAGCTGTCTCTTCTCCAGCCTCAGCAGTCGCAGCTTCCTCTGCCTCTCCTTGCATGTCCTGTGCTCCTGCTCCTGATTGTTTTGGTGGTCCTTTGCTGCACTTGCTCCTGAAAATCCATGTATTTCTTGTACTGGTAACCCCAGATTGGACACAGCACTCAATATGTGCCCTCACTAGTGCTGAGCAGAGGGGAGGGATCACCTCCTGGACTTGGTATCTCCACACTTGCCACGGTCCTTCTGAACAACAGCCCCATGGATCGACCGCTTCCACAGGGGGGACTTGCATTGCTCCCTGACTGTTGCCTTGGTCATTAATAAGGCATAAATCACTCCTGGTCTGAGTATTGATCCCTGAGGCTGCTGGTAACTGGTCACCGGTTGGACTTTGGACTCCTGACAGATTACAAACAACCCTCTGATCCCAGCAGTCCAGCCAGTTTTCCACCCACCTTATCATCCGCTTATCCACTCTGTATCTCACTAGTTTGGCAGTAAAGACATTGAAGGAAACACTGACAAAGGCCTTGCTGGAGTCTAGGAATATGATCTCCACTTCTCTTCCTTCTTACACAGAGCTTGTCATACCATCATAGAAAGAGTTCAGGCTGGAAGGGCACAATTAGCCCTTGGTAAATCCATGCTGGCTGTTCCAAATCAACTTCTTGTCCTTCCTGTGCCTGGAAATGGCTTGTAACAGGATTTGCTGTACGACATCCCCAGGGACTGAGCGGGGGCTGAGCAGTTTCTATGTCTCCAGATCCTCCTTGCCCTTCATTTGTCTTTTTCCAGTTGTTGGGAACCTCACTGTGACCAATGACAGAAAGTGGCCTTGCAGTGACAGAGGCCAGCTTCCCAAGCTCCCTAGATGCCTCCCATCTGGTCCCACGGACTTGTCTGTGGCTAATTGTCCCAAGCACTCACTAGCCCTGTCTCCTCCAAGTATGGGTTTACTCACACAAGCTCCATTAGGAGGCTCAGGCACCTGAGGCCAGAGGGACAACCATGTCAGTGATAAAGAAAGCAAAAAAGGCACCGAGCACCTCAACCTTTTTTACTAGGCCTGAGGTTCCCCAGCCACACTGAACAGCAGGCCAACATCTTCCTTGGCCTTCATTTGGCTGCAAAAGTACTTCAAGAAAGAGCTCTTGTTGTCCTTCACATAATTTTCTAGATTCACCTCCAGCTGAGCTTTGGTTTTCCTACATTTGGCATTCCCTGCATGCTCTGGCAACACCTCAATACACTTCCCAGGTAACCTTGTCCCTGCTTTCTCCTGTGTACTCCCTTTTTTTTCTGGTATCTTTTTAAATTGAGATTACTATACAAAGAGTTAGAGCTTTAAACTATTTCACTCTGGCATCCCACTGCAAATTCATACAACCAAAAGACACAAGTTCCTTTAGAAGGAAAGTTTTCTGATTTTTTTCCCATTCAATTTCTGAGAACCTCCCATGTTAATGTAATTCTATTATTTTCAGCTCATGTCTTCATTTTCACTAAGCCTCCTAATACCACCTCTCCCCTGAATGTTATGCTCCAACTAAATCCTTGTATAATTGGATTGCCTTTAATTTGTTACACCTGGAGCTCATTTCACCTGTTTTCAACAATATGAATTTACTACATTTTACTGCATAAATCAGTATTAATATATATGTTTTAAAATCTTGTGATGCTATCCAGTCTTTACCAACTGTGTTCTTACTATATAATTATTATTTAGTGTAGTTGCTCAGGTAACCTCTGCATTTTGGTTTTATAATCCCACTAAGTTTATGAACACATTACTGAATGTAGGTTTTGGGGGAAGCAGGAAGTCAAAGTTAGAACTCCTCCTCCCAAAATCTCACTGCACTGTTCTCTCACACACCCATAAAACAAAGCAAAATCTCATTCCAATATCGCCTACAGTTATTATTCTGTAGCTTGTGATTATTCAGTTTACTCATCCAACAGCATGCACGTGCATTTGAAATGTAAATGTATCAACCTTATAAAAGCTATTGCTTGATGATGTAAGGACTTGTGGGCAAACAAAGGATCTAGACCAACAGGAAAGGGAATATGATCTGTTCTTTATGCGTACAGCTCCACTTTCAAAGAACCATAAACACAATATATAACAATAAAGTAGAACTCAAAAATTAATAAGAAAATTCACACCTTTTGCTGTCATTTTGATCATTAATTTCTGTTTACTATCAGGAGTTAGGTGGAGGCAAACCCACATACTTCCATCTTTTCAATTTTCTTCCTTGTATTAAATATATTATGTATATTTTTCTCACTTTTCTGCAGAAAAGCTCTTTCACTAAACGGAATTGAACAGCTGGAATAGCAAAAAATTCTTGCACTAAACCCACACACTTTTTTTCTTCTGAAACTTGGATCTATGTGTCCATTTATGTATCTGTCTTGGAGCTGAACATGCAAGTATTTTGTCCTCTCTACAGCACTTTTTCATATTCAATAAAAACAATTGACTTAAATGAATTTTTTCTTTTTAATAGCTTTTTAGTTTCTACTCCCTTTGTGCTGTTTTTAAAACCTTCTTCACATTAGGTAAATCTTGGTACTGCTCAGTCAAAGAAAGAAGAAATAAAATCTAGTTAAAAAAATTGAGAAAATCCCATGGTGTTTGCTTGACTATTTAGGAATGACCTAAATTCTATTAAAAAGATTACATTTCCCAATTATCTGATTGGGTTTTGGATTACAGGGGGGAAGATTTGACTTTCTGAAGTCCTGGTTCTGAGAGCTGATAAGGGTTTTGACTGGAAAACAAAGCTGGAAAACAAAGGGGAAGTGGGAAAAGATAAACAAAGGGGAAGTGGTAAAAGACAAACAAAAGCGAAGTTCTTAACTTTGCAAATTATGTTCTACCTTGTAGCACTTAGGACAATTTTCTGAGGATACTTAAATTCTGTAAAAAGCCTGAATTTTTTGTCATGGCTTTATTTAAGCTATTTCTGCCCCTGGTCATTAGTCACAGAATCACAGAATCATCAAGGTTGGAAGAGACCTTCTAGATCATCCAGTCCCACCATCAACCCAGCTGGTACAAACAGGTCCAGGAGATTCCTAAAACCCCTGGGCGACAACTCCTTGGTACAGGGGCTCAGGGAGCTGACCCGCAGAGGGGCCCTCTGGGATTTGTTGCTTGTTCCCAGAGAGGCTCTCGTGGGTGAAGTGGCCACTGGTGACCGTCTTGGCCACAGCGAAGGCGCAGCCATCGAGTTTCCCATCTCTGGCACCTCGTCTGCTCCCGTCTGGCTCCCGAGATGGACCAGGCACAGGCTGGAAAAGCAGCATCTTTTATTAATGTGTCCACGGCGAAGCTGCTGTCCCAAAAGAGGTTCTCTCACCCAGGGTGCAAGAAGCCAATCTCCACACACAGAGCTCAGATATTTTATGTATTTATTTCAGTTCTACACAAAAAGAGATGCTGGGTGGCAAATTCACAAGGCCACAACAACATCTATCACAAGCTTTCACTATTTATACACTTTAGCAAACAAAGGCATTAATGTTCACTGGGCTACAAGTTATATCATTCTCTTATTAACCTAATATACTAATTATTTTATTATTCTTAATAAAATATTAATTAAATAACAACTATTATAAATAAATTAGTAGATAAAATTATCTTATTAATTATGAAAACATTACATTACTTAATATATCAATATAATTAAGAATTAATTAAGAAATATTATTAATCTAACTGAATAGACTACTTCATATTCTATCTTCTATTGGTTAAAAGATTCCCTCCTTCTTATACTAATTAGTGTCTACACCCCCCTTAGGTCTGGGATCACGGAAGCCTGTCAAGTCCTAAACCTGAGCCAGGCAATTCCACCAACTTCCAATTGATTCTTCTAAGCCTGGCCATCCAGGCCAGCCCATGCTGCTCCCTCAGGGAGCTGTGCAGGCTCCAGGTCAGCTCTCATCTCCGGGCCCGGCCTGGNTCCCAAAAGAGGTTCTCTCACCCAGGGTGCAAGAAGCCAATCTCCACACACAGAGCTCAGATATTTTATGTATTTATTTCAGTTCTACACAAAAAGAGATGCTGGGTGGCAAATTCACAAGGCCACGACAACATCTATCACAAGCTTTCACTATTTATACACTTTAGCAAACAAAGGCATTAATGTTCACTGGGCTACAAGTTATATCATTCTCTTATTAACCTAATATACTAATTATTTTATTATTCTTAATAAAATATTAATTAAATAACAACTATTATAAATAAATTAGTAGATAAAATTATCTTATTAATTATGAAAACATTACATTACTTAATATATCAATATAATTAAGAATTAATTAAGAAATATTATTAATCTAACTGAATAGACTACTTCATATTCTATCTTCTATTGGTTAAAAGATTCCCTCCTTCTTATACTAATTAGTGTCTACACCCCCCTTAGGTCTGGGATCACGGAAGCCTGTCAAGTCCTAAACCTGAGCCAGGCAATTCCACCAACTTCCAATTGATTCTTCTAAGCCTGGCCATCCAGGCCAGCCCATGCTGCTCCCTCAGGGAGCTGTGCAGGCTCCAGGTCAGCTCTCATCTCCGGGCCCGGCCTGGTGCTGGCAGTGGGCACTAATCCTCCGGCTGTCCCGCCAGGCGCAGAGGATTCTCCGGAACAGCCGGTGCAGAGCCCGGAGCACCCGCCCGGAGCGGGAGGGACGTTTCCTGGGGACCTGGCTCTCTGCCCCTGCCTCTGGTACCTGCTCTTCAGGGCCAGGAGAAGCTGCTGCCAGTGCAAACTCCTGGGGAGCAGGGTGAGGGTTCTGCAGGAGCTCTGGGTACTTGGGGTTGACCCAGATGGTGCGGATGGTGATGTATTTCCACAGTTTCTCCTCCCTGGCGAAGGACCACTCCTCAGTCTGTGGCCCTGGCAGCTCTGACCCCTCCACTGCCCCCTCCTGACAGAGAGGTGAGGGGCTGGGGGAGCAACAGGGGCTGTGTGGGGCAGGGTCCGAGGCAGGAAAAGCTGCTGCCTGTGCTGACCCCCGGAGCACAGGGTGAGGGTTCTGCAGGAACTGTGGGTACTTGTGGTTGACCCGGATGATGTGGTTTGGGATGTGTTCCCAGTTCTCCTGAGACAGCTCTTGGTAAATGTTGTCTCCCTCCTGGGACAACTCTGGATGTCCTCTGACTTCCCCTTCAGACATCTCCGGGTCCACTCTCACTTCCCCTTCGGAGAGCTCTTGCTCCATGGAGCGTTCCCAGTGGCAAAGCACTTTGTCACTGTCATCTTCTGCTTTGGACAGCTCTTCATCTCTCTGGCCTTCCCATCGGGACAGCTCTTGGACTTTCACGTCTACCCCTGGGGACAGTTCTTGGTCTGTCTCACCTTCCAGTCGGGACAGCTCTTGGATTCTTCGGTTGTCACACTGGGGCAGCTCTTGGACTCTTTCATCTCCCCGTTCCAACAGTTCTTGGTACCTCTCAAATTCCCATTCGAACAGCTCATAGACTTTTTCCTCTCCCCATCGCAGTGCTTCTAGGTATTTCTCAAATCCCCATGGGGACAGTTCCTCATATTCCACATCTTCCCATTGGGACAGCTCTTGGATTTCCTCAGCTTCCCACTGGGACAGGACATTGTCAGGTTGGGAGTTGGGGTTCACCATCTCCTTGAGCATCTCCATTGTCCTCTGCCCCAGAGGCTCTCAGGGAGCTGCTGCCTCCTGAGCAAGGTGCTCTCCAAAGAGTGGCACCCCTGGGCTCTGCGCCCCTTCAGTGCCCCCCACCCCAACGGCCCCTGGGCACGACGCAGCCCCCGCTGTCACAAAGGGCCACCCCCGGCACCCAACAACCATGGAACCAGCTGAAACCAGATGGAATTGTCTGGAACCAGCTGGAAACAGCTGGAACAGGCTTTGCCTGGCCAGTGGCAGACCCCAGACCTGCAGGCCCTGGTGTGCCCAGACCCCTGGGAGGCTTTTGACACGGTCCCACACGACATCCTGATCTCCACACGGGAGAGCCGTGGGTTTGGAGGGTGGGCAACTTGGGGGATGAGCAATTGGATGCATGGATGCAGCCAGAGAGCTGTGGCCAGTGGCTCCTTGTCCAGAGGGAGGCCAAGGACGAGGNAGGATGAGGAGGGTCCCTCAGGGCTCAGCCTTG
The DNA here is from genome assembly GCA_013399855.1 of Oxyruncus cristatus. NCBI lineage: Eukaryota > Metazoa > Chordata > Aves > Passeriformes > Cotingidae > Oxyruncus > Oxyruncus cristatus. The sequence continues at coordinate 218,819 of VXAY01006448.1, forward strand.
GGACCAGGGCTCTGGAATGTCTTTACCAGTGGCACACAGTGGGATTGAGCTCACCCTCAGCACTTTGGCAGGTGACAGAAAGCTGAGCAGGGCAGGTGAAATAATAAGGGATGGGGCCATCCAGATGGACCTGGACAAGTTTGAGAAGTGGGACCATGAGAACCTCCTGAGGTTCAGTAAGGCCAAGTGAATGGTGCTGCACCTGGGTTGGAGCAACTCCAGAAACACTGAACCACAGAATCATTAAGGCTGGAAGGCACTTTCAAAATCATCCAGTCCCACTGTCAACCCAGCACCTAAACCACCCCTAAACCATATCCCCAAATGCTACATCCACACACCTCATGAACATTTTAACAGAGAATCACTGTGTCTTCAACAGGGATTTTGTTTTGAGCACCTGTGGATTTTTGCATGTGTTCAGGATCTGAAAAGCAATGACCACCAATATTCTGTAAGGCTCTTATCCCAAGCTCTACATTACCCAGAGCAGTGCAGTGCCAGTAAGATCCCACCATGCCAGGAAGGTCTCCCACTTCCAGTCAGAGGAATGTCTGGGACCTTATCTATGCCGTGAAAAAAATGCCTGAGGTTAGAAAGCAGAGGTCTCTGCAGGCTCACTTTATTGCCCTCTGCATTCCCCACCCACCACAGATGCCACTCTCACTGCAGCAAGGGTTGTCCAAGGGGAGCAGGACTCGGGGGCAGCACCCCCAGCATGGGGCCCTCGGCTCAGAGCCTCTGTTTGCCCTCAGAAACGTCAGTTCTTAAAACCAATAGCCTGGGCCACCTTACAGGTATTAACTGTACTCCACCTGTGTTGCAATCAAGGGCAAAAATGCACCTTTGCAATCCCAAACTTGTGCTTTTAAGCAAGATGTTCCACCAGATTAAGTGCAAGAGGAAAGGGTCAGTTATAAGCTATGCATGTTGTCCCCACTGAGCTATGTAAGGTCAGCCTTTGCTGATAAGGATGAAGGTACACTGTATTCCTTTAAAACTGGGGTACCTTATGAAAGAAATGCACTGTATTTTGAAGGGAGCTGGCTGCTGCTCTATTTTCAATGCATTAATTGTTGTCATTTTATCACAGTCTATGAGAAGCTGAGTGCTGACTCTGTATCACTGATCACATGAATAATCTCTAGGAGTTAATATTAAAATGTTTTTATATAATGACAAAAGTGGACTTGGCAGAAGTTCAAATAAAATGCAAGCAAAGAGGGTTCTGAAACCTCCCTTGTATTGACAACACAGAGAGGTTTCCTCTTTCTCTTTGTGGATAAGGTGGGGCTTTATTATGGAAGTACATTTTTAGAACAGCCCAAATGCAGCCTTGCAAATTTAAGATCAGGAAAGCATGGCAGGAAGAGAAAGAGCATCTAGGCAACTCCTGCCAGCACATCTCAACCTCTGTTAACATGACCAAACCAGCCCCCTCCTAAGGGATGAATGACACTAAAAACTGATGTGTGTGCAGGCACCAGTGGTAGGTTTTGTCGGGGCATCTCACACCCCAGACAAATGTGCCTGAAGAAAACTTGCACAAAAGGGTGTCCTGCAACCTTCACTCTTATGTTTAGCAGAACAGGTAAGACATGCACAAAAGAGCACATGCTAGCTCGCTAACCCACATAAAAAAAACAAACCAACCAACCAAAAAAAACCCCAAAAAAACCAAAAAACCAAAACCACAAAAAAAAAAAAAACAAAAAAAAACCAAACCAGCCCAAACCCAGGCAAAATCTATCATGGGACACAAAATAACTGGCTTTCTATTTGTTTCCCACATAGCTTTACTGAAACAAGTCTTTCAAGTCATCTCGTGGCAGACTGTTTTATGCAATACATCATTAAATGTTTTTCAGATGCAGGTTGTTTCTACATCCCGTTTTTTTCTGAGGTCAGTGCACTTCTAGTATGAAAAGCCTGTTCAACTACCTGCCCTTTTGAGGCTGATAGAGCCAGGCTGCCTCCCCAAGGGGATATCTGTCCATCTCTGGAAAATGTGGAAGATTTTTTTGTAGTCAACTCTTTATCTCCCACCTCTCAAGCCATCCTGCAGGAGCCCTATTCCCTAATTTCACCCTTGTTATGTTGCTTTGAGGTCAGATGGTCTGGGACAAAGCCACACAGGGGACAGATTTGATGCAGGAAGTGTCAGTGTCAGCAGGGCTCTCCCCTGATAAAAATATTACTTTTAGTTCAGCAGCCCAGGACAAAGTCAGTCCCTTAGCAGGTCCTAATGGAGGAGTTTATAGAGACTGCAGGAATACAAACAGCCACTGCCTGAGATCTGAGCCAGGCCTTGAGGGATCTTTCCCTGTTCAGGCCAGCAACAGCAGAAGGATTTATTCCTCAGAAAGGATGGCAGCACTCAGGTGTGTCTTCCCAGTGCAGTCATGACACTTTTCAGACGCAGCTCTGTGTGTCTAAAGACCCATGTAAAGGTCCGACTCCCACGCACTTCATTTCTATATTCAGCTCTCATTATGGACGTGAGGTTTGTTCTGGATGGGCTCTCCACCCACCCCCCTGAGAGAGTAACAGATTCCCTCTTCCAAAGCTTCACTTTTTTGCCGCATATCAGGATTATTCTTTACTGGAGAGGCACAGATTTTTTTCCTTCCAGATCCTGAAAACCATTTTTTTTTTGGTAGTGGTATCCTTCATGGGGTCTGTCACTGCAGCCGGGGAAGGCAGCACAACCTGAGATGGACCATGTGTAAATGCCCATGGGGGAGAAGAGGAATTTACCTGCCTCTCTATCCTGAGGAACTGGGCTGTGAAACAAGACAATTGCTTCGAAAAACAGGAGTCTGCACTTGGGAGTTCCCTTCAGGGGAGCTGGGACAGTGGCTCGCAGTGCGCCTGAGCAGGTGAAGCCTGTGTTTTGCCATTAATGCTGAACAGCCATCAGGAGCTACAGGCAGGACTCACAGTGCTGTAGGCGACCACATTACCCAAATAAGTGGAAGAATACTGAGAACAAGGAGTCAGGATGAGGTACATTGATCTCAGACTTGGCTCTACACATTGAATAGCACCTGTGAGGAGAAGAATTACAGAAGATCTCTTAATTAAGGATCACAATGTACCTGACCTTTCCCAGGCATTTTAGTAATTTTTTAAGACAGCCCTGAGTGAATGTCAAGCTGGCACATGGTATTGACATTCCTGAAGAACATGGAAAAGCAAGCCCAAGGATGAATGAGAATGCCAGCTCCACACTTGTCCTTAGACTGAACATAGATCTTAATTTCTGGAAATACTTCTCAAGCCTCAGGGGCTTTATAGTCTGTGTCTCAGCTCAGAGTTTTATGGGTGCAGTAATAAAAACACTGGCAAAGGTTTCACACAAGTACAGTGAGTGCTCTGTCTGCACCAGGAAGGAGAACCAGCTCCTTCTTGATTTATAGCCCTGGGTAGCCTGTGTATTTACTTTTTCCAGGCAAGGTTTCAATAGGACACAAAAGATATTTGGCAGAGTTCTTTTATGCTCAGCGGTGGGAGGAATGGGTTAAAAAGTGGCAGGCTGGAGGAGGATTGTGAATTGCCCAAGTGACCTTGGAGCTGGGAATAACCCTTGATAAGCCTGTGTAAACAGCAGGCCAGGATCCTCTGGCATGGACTGATTTTTAACAGTGCCTGTGTCTCTGCTTCTGTGCCTCTGGCCAGGTGTTGCTTCAGGGATCCCCTGGCTAGTGAGGTAATGGAAATAAATTTATTCCTTGCGTTAGAGTCGTGAATTTGTGGTTTTTCTGGCTGCCTGCCTGTGCTGACTCACACACTCACTGTTGAGCTGACTTAAGCCTGCCTAGACCACACGAGGGTAGGGAAAAGCTCTTGATGTCAGGCTTAAAGTCTGCCTGACTCTAAGCTCTCCCAAGACACTTCTGTTGGCTAAACTAGGCTTTTTACAGATCTGCCATGCCTACCCAGCAGCCTTTGAAGCCAAGACAGAATATATCTGAATACCCCTTGGTGGAAACTTCTATTATAGGTCTATTTTTCTTAACAACAAATATTCCTAGGACAGAGGAGGGGGAAATCCCATCAAAGCCTGTGACATTTGCTAGGCTGATTAACAGCAGTTAGTGCCATTACTACACATTGTGCCCCTTTAACTTCTTTCAGAGTATATTTTATAGTTCAGTCACAACACACTCCTGACCCAGAACTTTGTGGGTGGCAGCCAGTCTCACCGTGGGTGGCTCAGCCAGCAGGGTTTGTGTGTTCCGTGCAACAGCCAGAAGGGAAAATCAAGTTTCTGATCCATAACCCCACTAGACAATAGCCTCTGCAGAAGGTAATTTGCAACTGCTCTGCTCCTAAGGGACAGAAATAGTGGCCTGAGAACAGTATGTGCTGTGAGGACCTGTAGTGTTAACACATAACCAAAAGTACATTTCAAGCACTCTCTGGAACCATGTTCCTTCCAGTGGCTTCAGTGGATGCCCACATGTATGAGGTAGCTCCTGACGTGGAAAGCCTGGAGAGCTTAACCTCTAAAAGCTCCAGTGTTCTTGTGGACACTTGAGTAGAAAGTAAAAAATAGAGAGAGAACCTAAAAGGCACCAGAAACAAAGAAGGGTGCCTCAACTTTCTTTTTTGTCCCCACAGCCCCGTGTCTTGCACAGTGGCTCTCGTGCTCTGAAGCCCCGCAGTTTCATGCTTTGTAACCAGTTTTCTGTGAAAGTAACCAAGACTCTTCTTCTTTGTGTATCGCAGCAACCTTTCCTGAAAGCCACACCAAAAGATTACCTTCTTGCACGTTTTAAACCAGCCTGTGTCCAAGCACACGTCTAAGCTCCGGCTGTTGAGGAAGACTCAATCATTCAGTCACCTCTGAGAGACATGCAGTTTTTCTCCTTAGTTTTCTCTTACGTTCACTTTCCCTTTATTCAGGTGGTGGGTGAGCAATCAAGACAACTCTCAGTTTCAAAAGCACTCTAAAAAAGATGCCACTGTTATGGATATTACCCCATAACAGGGGTGACAGACCACCCGCATTTTACCTTGTGGTTTTAACTTCAGGTGTGTTGTGAGCCCAACAGCATCTGCAAAAAGGGACACCCAGTTTCAGGGGTGTTTCACAGGACTGCTCACCTTCTGCACTGGGTCACTGGATGCCCTCGGGACAGCAGGATATGGAAATTTCCTCGCTGAAAACAGAGAACTGCCGCTCCTGCAAGGGAGAGACTATTTTAGGGCTTTAGATCTGACCTTTGCAGAGCCTTCCTCCCTGAATTACCTGGTGATCTCTGGATCACCATGTGCTTCTAAGAGACATTACCCCGTTACTGTGTACTTGCGCCATAAACCTGCCCCTGTTTTAGCCTTTACTACATTTCACAGCAGCACTTCTGGGCAGCCTATACCTGCATTTGTCAGGATATTCTGCTCACACCGATGGGCAGATACAACCCTAACTTACTGGGCTTGTTCCACAAGCCTTTCCTGAGCATAAAGGCTGATTTGGGTGCTTCTGTCCTCCATGGACTTGCCATTGCCCCTCTCTCACAGGACAAGCAGCCTGACCTTGGCCGGATGAAACTATTTCTGCAGGACTACTCCCCGCCTCCAGAAGGGAACATCTGAAGAAGCTGTTAAAGGATCATTGCTGGTCCTTCTAGGAGCGCTTTGAGGATGCTGCTGATGCGCCCCCATGCAGAAACACAGGCATTTGGCTCCCCTGTTCACATGCAAATCCGTGAAATCTCACCACGAGAACCACAGAAACCTGCTGTTCTTGCCCCATTCAGAGCCTGACAAACAGCCTGAGCTCCCACCTCGGCAACAGCCGGGGCTGTAGCTTTTGCAGCCCCATCACACAGCGATACAGTTTCTGGATTAGAGGAGACTGGTTGCATTGGAACTACAAACGATCGAGCTGTTCTGTGTGCACGGGATGCAGGAGACCCAGTGGCCTCCTTTCAGTCCTTTTATAAGTGACTGAGTGTTTGAAGGTCAATCAGATTGTACTAAATGAAATGACTCATTGGCATCTGGGCTAATTTGTCACCTTTAGCATACCTAAGACAAAAATTCCAAGTGTTCTCAGACGGGGCTCAAACGAGTGCTGAAGTACAGGCACTCTCCTGAATTGTTAGCTCCAAACCTGCCCTTCTGGGGCACGTAATGGGATGCTAAGGGTCTGGCTATTTTGTGGATTCTTTGCCTTAAGATCTTCTGACAGTTCCCAACACTTAAAGGGCAACTTCCTCTCTCAGTTTCAACCCTAATCTCTGCAAGGATACACGGAAAATCACATTTTCTGGGTGGAATCCCACAGTTCTTAAATTTTAAGTGGAGTCCAATATTAAAAGATTGTGTATTGACTAGGCCTGTCTGACAAATCTGACCGGTGTAAAGACATATGAACAAAAGCAGAATAAATAGGAGGATTATTTTGTATTTATAAGTGGTAGAAAAATGTACTAAAAACCTCTACGTGTTACCTGGTCACCCAAGTGTTGCCAACATCTACAACATGCCCTGTGGTGAGGTGTCCACCTTGGCTGTCCTGGTGCTCTTTGAAAGATTAATGGGGTATCCAAACCACACCCTGGGAATTATTTTCCAAGGTCTGAACCTTCCCTGTGTTTAGCAGCAGACCCTCCCAGCTTCTGCACTGGCACTCTCTTGACAAAGCCAGTCTCCCTTGGGAATGAGCCTGGAGAGCTCAGGAAGGGGCAGGACACAGAAGCACCGAGCTCTTGCATCACTTCTGAAGCAACCTGAAGTCATAACTCCCTCTCTCTGCCACTTCAGCACAGCCAGTGGAAGAAGAGGTTAACTCCCTGTTTTCATACAATAGGCACCTTGCAGCTGCGCTCAGAGGTGTGGAAATCCTCTTTGTCAGGCTGGAGTAGTTCAGTAGAACTAAATTCATTGGAAAAAGGGCAGAGGATTGTTTTGTCTTGAAGATGCAACAAGCGGAGAGAACATAAAACGAGGTAATGTTTTCACTTACTGTATAACCAATTGCAACTGTGTGTAGTAGAAATTACAAAAAACCAGAGCCATTAAAAAGGGGCTAAATAAGGGAAAAATTTTTGAAAAATAAATACTTATAATGTGCCTTCCTCGAATCAGAGTAAGGGAGGACCATCTTGAAGTAGACTTTGAAAAATAGTACAGGAATTATGGAAATACAATTCCCCCCAAACAATTACAACCCAGATGGTTCAGGTACTCATTATCTATTAGGTAACAATGTAACAGCCAAAAAAAAAAAAAAAGGGGCAATATTAATCCAGTCCAGATACAGGAACATCTTGTCTCACAGACCATCTTTTTACTCCTCAAGGAAACGTTCTTGCAATATTCCACGAGTTCCTGGGCACTGCAGCATCCATATCTCCTGGTGGAGTTCAACATCCTTAGGGAAGTGAGGAGGCTGCACAGCAAGCCGGAAAGTTAGATTTCAAAGTACCTCAAATATTTACCAGGTCCTGCAGCTTTCAAAACTTTCAAAATTTTCATAACTTTCCAAAATAATATTGTTTGCCCACTGTGATTTTTTTTATATGTTATCACTTCAGTTCCAGCATTCCTGTGTCTCTGGTGATGCTAAATGTGGAATAAAAACCCTGACTGCAGACACAACATGTTAATTAAATTAACTATCGCTTGGCCAACTTCTTTTACCTGACTGCCATCTATGCTATCCATTCTGGTCCTTTCCTTCAAAACCTGTCCACACAGACAGCAAGAGATAATCAGCATTTTGCAAAGAAACTCTCTAAGACCAACCTGACCAATTAGTAATAGTTGTATAATGTTAAGATATAAAGCTCAGGCTTTGCCAGCTTTGGATAGTTATGGAAATGCTCATTTCTTAAGACCATTTTCCACAGCGCCCACGCAATGCTGTGTGCTTTTCATTGCACCTGCACTTTGAGCAGTCTCACACAAGGCAGCAGGGAAGATGCCAGCCCTCCTTGGTGTTTGTTTTATGAGGGCTGTTGCTGTTGTTACCACAGAAGCATCCAAGAAAATAGGTCCATCCCCAGCAGAAACTGGTCAGAGCCAGCTTGCACTCCTTTCTCGGGATGGATTCAAATTACCTTCTGGAAGTTCCACATCCACCGGGTGGTTGTACAGGAAGGAGTCTGATGACCTATGTCCAACCAACCCCAGAGAAAACAAACACTTCCAGCCAGCTTCTCCCAGCCTCATATGAAGCTTTGATATGTGTCAGCGTGGCTGGGGTTTGATCACGAAGGAGTTACAGAACCAGTAAGAAAAAATGCGGTAACCAAGCAGTTACACTAACACAGAAATCTCCTCTTCAAAAATCTACTTGGTCAATAAAGAAGTGTTGGCAATTAGGTAAAGGTCGAATTAAAGCATCAATCTCTCACCTCTTAAGAGTAAAACAGTAATGCCACAGTTCTCATTACTGAAAAGCAAGGATCTGTTTTCTGGTGCCACCTTCTCTAAAGAGAAGAAATATTTTGGCTTTGTTTTATTTGTGCCTTCAAACACAACTCTTCTTCACACAAACAGCAGGCCAACAAACACAGTTTTTTCTTAAGGGATTAATGCAGCCACTGAACCAGAATGAAGAGAATCAGACCTAAATTAAGAATGATGAAGTCATATTTTAGCCATTAACAAGGAAAATGTAGCAAGCAGCAAGAGTGTCAAGTGTGTGATGTCCTACTACAAGTTAATCATTTTTATACCAAGATGTGGAAGAGTGGTAACTGTGACTCGGAAATCATTTCAGAAATCAACATTTTTCCTCCACTCAAAAATATATTTGTAGCGCAAATAGTGTTTCATTGAGCCTCTTCAGTTAAAATCTAAAAAAAAAAAAAAAAAAAAATCAAGAAAAATAACATGTTTGAGTCAAACTGTAAAATCTTGCCTTACTCACAAACAGAGTTACCCTGTGAAACGTTACGGACAACACATCTGGCTGCTTCCATGGAAAGCTTCCTGAAAACTGGTATCTTGCGTTTGCATACGCGATCAGTGCTTTCTCATAATGGCAAGTAAATCTAACTTTTCCTGAGTTCATTGCTGGTTTGCTGAAGGATATAAACAGGTGAAACAGAACTGCATTTCCCCTCCTTTGTAACATACCCGATCCAGTGAGCTGGATCAGTGGGGTTTTTTTGTGACCCATCAGGGATTTAGAGTTTTCTGACTCCATCTGCGCCGTTTATCACGGAATTAAAGCAACGTCACATTGTTGATAAAAATCAAGTACTTCATACCCGATGCAGGAACAGACCATAAAAGCTCCTCTAGCTGCAGGTAAATATCAAGAGGACACTTTACTGTTACCCTTTTATAACAGGTTAAATCATCAAGTCTCCGAGCACTTTTACAAATATTTGGTTAAATGTGAAAATAGCTGTGCTCCTCCTGATACTGCATTAATTCTCTTTCAGGGGGTAGGAAACAAATTCGGGGAAGTTATACAGTAAATCTGGAGCTGAGCTAGTATGGAAAGTGAAAAAAACCCCCACCCTGTCTCTTTATTATTCAGACAAACAAAAGGCAATTCTTTTTGGATGGGATTTATCTCTGGTTATCTCATGCAGGTATTCAGAAAATTCAGCTGTTCTAAAGGTCTTGTTCATTTTTTTTTTAACCTCTCTAGCATAGAATTATTTCCAAGTAAATGAAAAGCAGTGTTCTTCCTGGAGCTATAGAAAATAAAGAGGTTGGTTTTGTTTTATATAAGATGGCATGACTAACATTCAACATTTGAAAAACAAATTATAAATAAACGACCATTTGAGAAGATCTGGCTCCACTAAATCAATATTCATTTTCTTCCAAGATTACATTTGGATTCAAACCATAATTTTTGGCTTCTGATTGGAAAAAAAAAATTTTAGTGTAAGATTTATTGTGGTTTGTTTCTTTTTATTTTTCCAATCAGTATTTTTCTGTATGCATCAGCAAGACTAAATATATTTGACTCTAATCTACACTGAAACACAGTTCTTTCACTAATTGTTTAAGCCAATTGCATAAGAGTGGAGTAATTTTCCTTTTGCGATTTCATACGAAATAAAATATTCTAAAATGTTAAGTTAAAATGTATTTGTGTAATTTCTTTTATGAGAACAGTGAGATCATTCTGCATCGAAACTCAAATTCACTGATGCATTGTAGTTGCTTCAGACCTGATTACTGGCACAGGAGTAACTATAAACCTGGCTTAACTGGCTGAGTAGTTTGAATTTATGGCTGCTTTGTGTCACAAGTGCAAGACAAAGCTAAACTACCAGATCAGTGGGGAAAAAAAAAAAAAAAGTCCCAAGTATCAGGAAAAAAAAGTACAATAAATGAAAGTTGTCATTCAGTTTCTGTGCCACAAGAGGAGGATTATTTTATTGTGGGTAGCAGGTCAAATTTGTAGGTCAAACTGTGTTCTGATGTAGAAAAATGCAGCTGTATTTACAATATACCCAGAAAAATCCAGCAAAGAGCAGTATTTGAATTTTTATTCTCTCCTGTTACAGAATAACAGAGAAGAAACCCGTTGAAACAACATGCACCTAAATGAAACTGAAGGTCACTTATTATTCCTGAAAGTTTCTGCCCTCTGGAAGACAGCAAAGAATCTCGTAACTCTGAGACTTTTGTGTCTATACCAAAAAGCTAAACTGGGGGAAAAAAAAGGAAAAAAAAAATTAAAAACTGAGAACCATGAAGAATCTGGGCAATTTTCTGGGTGTCCATCTGTGTGGGGCTTGAAACTCCTAAAATAGTTTCTGAAAGGCTGGGAAAGAAGTGAGAATGTTCACAAGGACACACCTCTCTAATCTACAGGCAGAAGAAACCCTCTCCTAGTTCCCAGGTAACAGGGTAATTGATTTAAGAAGTTGTGTTTTTTCACCATATTTAGTTAATACCCTAACACAGGACTACCTTCTGCTTCATTCAACAGTTAGAACTCAAAAAAAAAATTATATTTGAAGATGTCTGCCCATTTATCTTGATTTTTCAAATATACCTGCAGCAGGTAAATTTATGTGTGTGCATTCATGGTAATGAATCAGCCAGATGCAAACGTACTTCCAAAGTCAACATACATTTAGTTTGAGGTTAGTTATTAAATGACTAATTATGTTCCCAGGTTTGATGTAGTTTTATGGGTGAGTGCACAACTGTAGTGTCTGTCATAAAGTGTCAACCCACAGAGATCTCTTTGGTGCTACCGAGGGAAGAAAAAAATGCATAGAGGACACCACTAATTGAATATCGGTGGGTTTTGGGTTTTTTTCCCCAGTTGTGGGATTTAGCACCGAATTTCCCTGGAGATAGCTCTAACTGTAGGTCTTTTGGAATGGTAAAAAGAAGTCTTATGCTGTAATCCCGAAGCGTCAAGGGCAAACTCACCCTGATGTGCTTTGAGTAAGTACTCTGGTGTTTGGCCTTAGGGAGGCCTCACCTCTGCCCTGGGGATTTGACTTAGACACATGAAACGCTGGCAAAAATCAGAAGTACAGCGGAGCATATGGCACGTTGGGCACTAACTGAGTGGGAAATGAACCCCTGGAGACAAAGTGCCCGCAGAAACCAAGGGAGTTACGATAAACGACCTCATTTCAGTCTTCAGCATCCTCACCAGGGGAAGCAGAGGGGCAGGTACCAATCTCCTCACCTCTGATGACGAGTGATAGGACGGCAGAAAACGGAATGAAGATGAGTCAGGGGAGGCTTGGGTTGGGGATTAGGAAAAGGTTCTTCATCCAGAGGGCGGTTGGGCACTGGAACAGGCTCCCCAGGGCAGTGGGCACCAAGGCTGACAGAGCTCAAGAAGTGTTTGGACAATAGTCTCAGACACCATGGTGGGATTGTTGAGGTGTCCTGTGCAGGGCTAAGGGTTGGACTCGATGATCCTTGTGGGTCCCTTCCAGCTCAGCATATTCTGTGATTCTATAAATGGGTGGCCAGAGCTACCTTATTGACAGGGGAAAGGAGGAAGCCAAAGGTAACACAAGGCAGGGTGTACAATGGTAGGTGATGCCAGGCACTTAAAAAGATCAGTGTATTCATCAGTTTATTTATTCAGGTGCTTAGCACCAGTTTACAGAAAGGCTAGCCTGTATGCCTGTAAAAAAACCAAACCAAAAGATCCAAACATGTTCCCCTGCATAAATAAGGAGAAGGAAGGGGTTTGCCAAACATGTAACTATCGATATTTAAGTGAGATTAAGGTGTTTGGAGTAAGTTCTGAGATGAGCAGTGTTAGTCTGGGTCACGTTGAAGCTCTCCAACACCCTCAGCTCTGGGCAGTGCACTCTGGGCTACCCAGCAGGAGCACATCCCTCCCCAGCAGGCAACTGCCTGCCCCTCCCAAAGCAGCCACTCCGAGAAACCAAACCCTGCCCTGATCTCTCCTTCAGAGGTTGCTTATAATCCATTAATAAAATGAACACTCAGCATCCTGCTCTGCAAAAGCCACCTTTGCATGATTAAAACGCTGTAACACGCATGGATAATAGCGCATGGAACTACTCTGGATAAGATAACAGGGCCAGGAGCTCAGTCCCCGAGTAGAGAGGACAAGCTGAACAGACCCGACAGCTTCTGCTGCCAAGAGGAGGCAATGTCCCCCTCCCCACCTCTGCTGCCGCTCCTCCAGCTCTCCCGTTCCTCTGACCTTTGTTAGCAAGCTGAGTTAACCTTGGGGAATATTAACCCAGGTTAAAAAAATTAAAAAAAAAAAAAAAAAAAGCTTTTACTACGTTAGAGATCAGAAAGGCCAAGCCTTTAGCGAGCCCGATATCAGCCACGAAGGGAGGGAATAACCGGGGGAAAGAGGGTGGGAATGCACTGTTCACTGACCGGCTCAGCCCTCTCTGAGAAGAAAAGGTGTTAACAGGGGTAATCAGCGACCTGCTGGCCTACGCCCAGACCTTCAAGTTTGTAAGTAGGCAGAGCGCCATTCATTTTAACCGAGCTGCGCTGAATCTCCCCCACGGCAGGGCCGGTGTTGTTTCCCAGCGCATAAAGCAACGCGGGTCCTCCTAAAGGGTTTAGAGCTTCCCTGGCACAGAATATTGGTTACCTGCTACCGTGTCCTTCTGCCCGATTTTGTTCATAGCACCTGAATTGATGTAGTACCTTACAAGTGGCTGCGTACAGACAACAGGAACCAGCATATGTATTTTATATCTCCCTTTCTCCCTATCTGTAGCCATTGTGCGAGACACTTGGACAAATCCAAAGAGAGATCCAGCATACTCCAAACTCCAAAGAAATACCTTTTTGAAACATATATTGTTAGGTACCCTAATAACTAACAAGTGAGCTTTCTCTTGAGAGAGCCACCAGACACCATCAGTTCAGGAGTATGTAACCTCCACACGACTTTCAAAGAAAAAAATGTGTGAATTTCGAAAGAAAACAAACGTTCATGTTCTCCTGTAGGAACAGAACAGATCTGGGGGGATTTCTTCTTGTTGCCATGATGCCAAGTAACAATTTGCAGGGCCATTTCCCTCCTCTTGGTAAGGAAACTTAACAGGGAAACCTTATGACCAGGTACCCTGCTTCGAACCCAAAACACCTCTAAGCTCTGAAGGCCACTGTCAGAGTTACTACAGATTAAGGACAAGCCACACAGGTGGGCACGTTAAGAGAACCACAGAAGGTGACACTGCAGGGCATTTTGGTTGTGACTTGGGACAATTTTACATTTTCCACTTCAAGTGAAATTTGAGGTCCAATTCCTGCAACTGAATCCACACTGGAAAAATTATCAGATCTCACTGATTCATTTTGGGAGCACATGAACTGAAATAACCCTACAAATGGTGCAGCTGGAAAGCCTAAGCTAAAGTTTAAAGCCAATACTCCTTATGTTTTAGTACTAAAGGGCCTGAAGATCATTTGTTCTCTTTGACTAAACACATAGAGCTGGAAAAATACTGAAGGTATGATCTTCTTGGTGCATTTCCTTGATATGCATTTGAAAATACACACAAGTCCCAGACACTTATCATGCCAAACTTGTGTACTTTGCCTTATCTGTAGTCTCCATGCAGAGATGTTAAGCACAGCATTCAGCAATACTGCAGCTAATTTGGAACTGTTTTTAACAGTGAGTGGAATTTCTTCTTTTGCCGACTGACTTTTCCAGTATCATTCTGAAGTTTAGGGATATAAGCGGATTTTTAAAAAAAAAAAAATTATTTTTGCTGTGGAGCTCAGGTTCAGCAAAAACTTCACTCACTGTATCATGGAATATGCTGAATTGGAATGGACCCATCAGGATCATCGAGTCCAACTCTTAGCCCTGCACAGGACACCCCAACAATCCCACTTCATGCCTGAGAGTATTGTCCAAACACTTCTTGAACTGTCAGCCTTGGTGTTGCGACCACTGCCCCGGGGAGCCTGTTCCAGTGCCCAACCACCCTCTGGATGAAGAATTTTTTCCTGATCTCCAACCTAAACCTCCCCTGACTCAGCTTCGTGCCGTTTGCTCGAGTTCTGTCACTGCTCAGGAGCAGTTCTACTCCACAGGAGTTACCACGAGTCACCAGAGCGTTTTAAGTAACGCGACCACTGAGACCACACAGTAATTTTCCAGAGTGCCCCGTTACTAAATGGCCCTAAAACAGCCGAAGAAAAAGGAAGTAATTTCCCAGGGCCGGTATTTTACGAGCAACCTTTACCAGGCGCTGACCTGCCTTGTTCAGGGACGCGTTGTGACTCCTGATTTACCTGAAACGGAGCCCAACAGGCACCGATGGCGAACTCCAAAAAAAAAAAAAAAAAAACCCAAAAAACCCCCAAACAAACGAACCCGCGGGTCCTGTGGGCTGGAGCAGCAAAAAACAAACCCGGGACAGCATCGGGGTCTCACAGGGCAGGGGGCACCGCCACCACCTCCTCCTCCTCGGGCTGTCCCTTTGCTTCCATCTGGCTTGTTTGTTTCCCTCCGTGGGAGGAGGAGGAGGAGGAAGAGGGCTGGGACGAGGAGAGGCGAGCCCCGGGGGTCGGAGGCCGGCAAGAGCTGGTGGGCTCCGTCCCCCGCGGGGTCCCGGGGCGATGGAGGCGGGCGGAGGGCAGCGGGCAGCGCCTCCTCCCCGCCCGCCGCGGGAGGAAGGGGCCGGGCGGCGCATCCCCCTGCCGGCACCTGCCCCTGCCCCTTCCCCGCTCCCTGACTCCTCCCCGGCCGCAGCGGCTGCTCCCGGCGCCCGTACTCCGTGTTCCATCCCGTCCCGTCCCGTCCCGTCCCGCTCCGCCGGGAGCAGCCCCAGGTAAGCGCGGCCCCTTCGCCTCGCCCGGGGCTCGTTCCCGAGAGCCGAGCGGAGCCACCTCGGGCGGCTCCCGAGGGAAGGGAGCGGGGGGATCGCCATCCCGGCCGCTCCGAGTGGCGCCTGCTGTTTTTTGGCTTTTAATTAGGGCGTTTCGGCTTTGCGGGGATGCGGAGGGACCCCGGCGGCGGAAAGCCCCGTCCCGTGGGGATGGGAGGCGCCGGGTGATAAAAAAGCGAGCGGGGACTTGGCTCGCCCCTCTAAACGGTGTTCCCCCTTGTTTTCCCCTGTCGCCCCCTCTCCGTAGCCGCTTTCTCCACTGGGAGATGCAGCGCGATAAAATTGCTCTTCCCTGTGGGAAGCCAGTGTGTAAGGGGAGCCGGGAGCTGAACTCGCCCAGAGAAGGTGGGTGGGTGTTGTGAGTTCAGAGAATACCGAGCAGGGACAGGGGGGAAGGTGCGGAGGGCTCCGCGCACCTCTCCCGGTGGAGCTTGTCCGTGTCTTGCCGTGGCGATGAAGGGCAGGAGATGAGGCAACTTTCTCAAGGTCACCGAGCGAGCAGTCGCTCACGGGGAGAGTAAACCCGTTTAGTTCTGGGGCCTCCTCAGCGTGTATTAATGCCACCACTGGTTCATTTCTTTGCAAAAACCCTAGTTTCTGGTTAAAGTTGTCATAATTCACCAAGTGATTTTGGAAGATCGTTCTCACACTGAGCCTTTGTCCTAAGTATCCCTGTTTGCCCTAAGTTACACTAATGCCTTTAGTGCTTCAGATTTTGGAGGAGTGATTTTTTTCAGGAGCCCTATCACCGAAACTTCTGTGTCAAATCTCTGCAAGCTGAAATCAACCCCGCTCCACATCTTCCCTCAAGCTGGCTTTATGTTCAGAGCTTACCTGTCCCTCGAATTTCAACCTCAAGTTCCTGGGTGGGTTGGATGAGTGTCAGTGAATTTAAAGGAGCCATTCTCACATTGAGCCTTTGTCCTAAGTATTCTTGTTTGCCCTGAGTAAAGTGACACTAATGCCTTTAGTGCTTTAGAGAGAGCTAAGGGAAGCAGTTTGGATGATTTACAGTATTAGGTGGGGATAGATTTTTACACTGTTAGGTGGGGGAAGAGATGTGAGGACTGTGTGTGGCACAAATCAGTGAACTGGGAAATGGTTGCAGTTGTGCTACCTACAGGTATCAACATAAATGTAAAGCCAAAAGACAGGTGGACTAAGATAAAATTTGCTGTCAAAGTGCGACTTCACGTGGTTTTCCCTTTTTCTTTTCATTCTTAAAGTGTTAAAAATTATACTGGTTCATAGGACAGTCAGCCTAGAGCAAATCCATCATGGCAGCCTAGCCTGAAAATGGAAACAAGTTGAAACTGTGTTCCTGGATGTTGATGGAAAAACAAAGTTGGAAAAACATTATTCATAGAATTATAGAATCTGCTGAGTTGGATGGGACCCACAAGGATCATCGAATCCAACTCCTGGCCCTGCACAGGACCATCCCCAAGAGTCGCACCATGTGCCTGAGAGCGTTGTCCAAACCCTTCTTGAACTCAGACAGGCTTGGTGCTGTGCCCACTGCCCTGGGGAGCCTGTTCAGTGCACCACCACCCTCTGGATGAAGAACCTTTTCCTGATTCCAGGGTGCTGGTCAAAATATTTCTCTTGGAATTGCCAGTCCTGAAGATATGGGCTTTTCCTCCTGTGTCAGTCCAGGGTTGGTCCACGTGAGTGTTTCCAGTGCCATGATGGTAGCTCAGCAGTGTCTGTGCTACTGCAGCAGTCCTTCCCCCACATCTTGGATGCCTGGATCCCGAAACCTGTTTCTGGCAACACGAGCCTCCCCATGGAGTGAATTCAAACCTCCTGCCAGCAGATTTGCTTTTCATTCTTCTCTGCCATAGACCCATTAGAAATGGTTTGCAGCTTCTCAGGATCTGCAGTTCACAGGTTGAAAATGGCTGACCTGGACCAGATACCTGAATGAGTCTGATCTGTTAACATTGCTGGTTTTTATTTTTCTGCAGAGTGGGTCACTAGTGCTGCCATATTCATACAATATACATTTGCAACTCGAATGTGGTAAACAGGTGTTCTCGAGAGGTTCATTTCCTTGTCAGTGACTTTCAGTGACGTAGACACTTGAATTTTACTGCTGGAAGATAATAATCAAATATGAAGATAACAAGCAAATATGCTTCTGCCAGAAAATGATTTGCTTCTGCCATGGAAGAAGGGCAGAGGCAGAACTGGGGATGTAGTGTAGGGGAAGAAAGAATCCAAATGCCAAGCTGGCTGTTGCTGCCTCCTCCAGCTCCGCCTGTGATCTGGTGGTGGGTGCTGTGGTTTGCAGTTTTTGCCTGACCAGCAGGTCAATCTCCTACCGTGACAGCACACCTGGTTCTTCTGGGCTCTTGGTCCTTTCTGTTTCAGAAATGGGTGTTTTTGTAGGGTCTCCTGTCACTCATCATCCACTCAGCCAGGCAACAGCTTTTCAGCCTCCTTCCCCACCCCGCTGTTCCTAACAGAGGCACGTGATGTACTTGTGACAGGCTGAGTTTCATGGCAGTGCCCGTTTTCGGAGAAGACAAATAGATGATTATTTGTAGTACAAATATGGCACCCTGTAACTGCTTAAAGAGACAGCTACCTGCACTCAGAGGTTTTTAATGCCTTCTTTTTTTCGCATGTGGAAGTAGAATTAATCTTGGTTTCCTGGCCTCAGGAATACTGTTGTGGACTTCACTGAGCTGCTGCTGATAGTGCTTATCAAGAGGCACTGTTTTTTGACACCTCTTGATAAGTACATTCT
Source organism: Oxyruncus cristatus (assembly GCA_013399855.1). Taxonomy (NCBI): domain Eukaryota; kingdom Metazoa; phylum Chordata; class Aves; order Passeriformes; family Cotingidae; genus Oxyruncus; species Oxyruncus cristatus. Next base: position 236,873 of record VXAY01006448.1, read on the forward strand.
ACAGTGTAATGATGTTTCGGGAGCTAATCTAGAATAGCTTCAAACCTATTTCTTAGGAACTGTGAGAATGCTGAGGTTTTATTTGTGGCAACCTTGCATGTAAATATTTACCTAGTCTCCTGTGGTCCTCCGGAAGATGTCTGATGTTACCTCATGGGCACGCTGAGGAGAGATCACCTCTATGGAGAAGGTTCCTGAAGGGCCAGGACATTGGAAGAACCTGATTTTGATGACTTTGAGACATTCAGTGAATTTGGTTTTGACCCCTTCCAGGGGATAAATTTTACCCTGTGGAGTAAATTACGATCACTGTTTTTTAATCATCACAATAAGAATATTTAGTGCTACTTCCTGAAGTGTCAGAGAAATCTTGATGAAATGAGGTGAAAATCTTTCTTAGTTCCTTTCCTTTTTAATTTATGGCTGGATTTGTTTTAACCTTTCTATACTTCATTTGCAAGTCATGATGACTTTTAGTACTGATTGTTCAATAGGAATCTTGACCATGTTTCTTTCCTCTCATCCTGGTAGCAAAGGCAAGAGTTGTCCTGTTCTGTGAAATTGCTCTGTGAAAAGATAATGAAAATTAATCTGGAATCACCTCCTTCCTTGTTTTCTATCTTATTTTTTTTTATTGCCCCTCTAATCTTTCCTCCCCACCATCATATCATGGTTATATTGTGTTTATGGTTATGCTACTGAAACTTCTCAGTGATCATAAAGTGATTGGGAATAAAAAAAAAAAAAGCAAGCATATTTCCTTTCCAGTGTCATCAATGCCATAATTTGTTGGCTTGCTCTTTTTTAAGGTTGAGCTTTGCACTGAAATTACTCCTTTGCTATCTTAATGAGTTTTGCCAGTTTGTTCATCTGGATAGTGGGAATTTTTTGGCTGTGACGCACTGTGCCAGGTTCATGTAGACTGCTTGGATGCTTTTATGATTCCTCCTTTTAGAAGCAGAGCTTGACTTCATTCATTTTGCTTTTGACTGTTCTGTTCTCTCCCATCTCTCTTGTTTGCATGTGGTTGCTTTTACGTAGGTCCAGCTGTGGAGAACTAGTTTGATTTTCTTTGTTCTTGTTTTTTTTTCCCCGGTTGTTGACAACTATCATAGAACTCAGCAAACAATGTTGTTTCTGTCTCAGGAAATAGCACAAAATATGTATTGAAGCAATATGTAAATGCAGGAAGTAAACTGTTGCCAGTGTAACTCTGGCTTCTTTGTCAAAGTTGAATTTAGAGTGTTGAATTAGGGTATCTGGAGGTACTTACTCATTCCATCCTGTTGACTTAGGCTTGGAAGCAGCCTATGGTGATCTCCACATAAAAGCTTGTGGGAAGCAATTAACAGTTATGACATGCTTTGCACCAAGTAAGTCCCGTTATTATTTCTTGGATGGAGAACCAGGGGGAAAGCCAGCAGGTCAGGTTTGATTGACAAAAATGTGGTTAAACCTTTAGGGTTTCATTGCCTTTCGTTCTTTCTGTTGTCCCTTTTGGGTACTGGCTCCTGGCTGGTGAAGGACACAGGCTGGATGGAGGAGCCATGACACGATGGTACTGTAAAGAGGCAAAAGTGGAGTCTTCCCTTTGCCCAAAAGTCACCAGCTGAGGGGCTTAAGAGGATGTGGTGGTGACCACTTGGAGCTGAGCAGCACAACTCTGTGCTCAGTGCTTTTCCCATCCAGGGGACAGAGTGACTGTCACTGGGGTAGGGAGGAGGGCAAGCCTTTGGAGGACTTATTGTCTAGAAAGGCTGTATTAGATTGAGTAATATGTTGTCAAATGCAGTATGTTATCAAATGAAGTACAACTCTACTGCAGCTTTTACTTTAAAGACCTGATCTGCAGAAATCCATTGAAAAACTAGAACAAAAACAAAACAAAAGCTATTGGATTGAATTTGGTTTGAATTAATCTAATATTTTAAAATTTTGCATAGCTGTTTTGTTCCTTTTTTTTTTTTCCCCATTTTTACAACTTTTACTGGAAATAATGTGTTTTTTTTAATCTTGATGACCCATGGCATCACATTAATATTTAAAATTCCTAAGGTATATGTGAGAAGAATACTCAGATACTTCAAGCAGTAGCTGCCAGCTGTGAGGCAGTACATTTTCCTGTATTCATCAGTATACTGTGACAGTGATGGCTTTTCACTCTCCTTATCTCCTGTCATTAGAAACAGTAGCTTTATTTCTGTGCTTTCAGAGTTACCAAAGAGAAACACGCTCAGTTTTGGACACTGTGTGTTGCTGGAGGTCCTGGTGCTGGTTCTGCTCCACTCATGCTGGAGTAAACTGAAGTTTTTGAAACTCAAAGACTCGACTGCGTATGACTGAAAGTTCCCCTTCATTATTTGGGTTTATTTTTTCCAAAGCTAGAAGGTGTTAGGAAGCTGACCTGCAGCCCTCTGGCACCCTGGGCCCTCTCTCTTACGCCTTGAAGCCTCTTTTGTGGGGGAACTCCATCCCTGTTTCCTTGCCTGGGATCTCTTGAAGTTTGTTTCTTCAGATGTACCCAGGAAATTGCCATTATAGCTCAGCAGGCATCAGAAAGAATGACTGGCAGTGGATAGTTGTGCATTCCCACTAAACTCTTCTGCATCAGAGTGGGTTTATGATGCTTTTACATGGGGTCTGTTTAAATTTATCTGATGTGTGAGGTGAGTTAAAGGCCAAAGTATTGGACTGAGATAAGACAGACCAGTCTCTTCTGGCTCTGTAGTTGTTGGGATGGGGAGTGTTTGACAGGTCAGTTTATTTCTCCATGACCCACCTTCCTTATCTGAGAAGTTGTTGCAGTTCCCTTGATGTATTTGTAAATGATTTTGAAGTTGTAGGAGTGATGTGTGCTTAACAAAACTAGATTATATCATTATTGGATGCTGCACATTGATTTTTTGCCTTGAACATTTGTGAACTAACAGGTTTGGTTTCATTTGGTTTTAAAACACTGGCAAATGTGTATATGGAATACCATGGAAATCTGTATGTACCTGTGACTTCCCTGTATTTTGTGGTGTGATAACTGTTACTAGTCAGAATCTGGATGAGAAATAGATTAACAAGTACTGAATTGGGAGGGATGGTTGAAAGCTAGTTAAGCAACAGACATATTTTTCCCCTCAGTTCGTTAAAAAAACCCCCAAAACACAAACCAACCCTAAAAGCTCTCCAAAAAAGAGTGAGGAACACTCATACTTGCCAATTTGCAAAGCCTTTCAAACGGTAATGTAAAAAATGTTTGTTTTGTTTTGGTTTTTTTATCGTAATACCTGTTGACTTACCTCAGAATCACCAGTTCTGTCTGCTGTGACTAAATTTCCTAATCCTTTTTTTCCTCTCCTTTTCAGAGAACAAGGAGCAAAAATATCCTCCTGCAACTTGTTAATTGTCCTCCAAGTCTGGGCAGAGCTGCACTTGCTGACTGCTGTGAAGAGCTGGGTAAGAATGGATGCGACATAAAGCGAAGGAGAAGTCCTGAAGCCTTAGTCACCAATCTGATGGACTTACTGTAAGTAGGATTAAGACTTGTTTCTTACCTGTCAGCCATGCAGATGAGTTACACGGTGCATTATTTACATTTTTTTGCCGTCACTAATTAACAAATACCAGCCTCAGCCTCCCTAAACTGGCACAAAGTACTGGCATGCTCGAGGTGCCAGGCTGCTGTTGAAACCTGCTTCAAAGGCGTTTGCAGTTCAGTTTTGGGAGAGATGACACCTTGGTAGAGGTTCTAAAAACTAATCTTATACTCTGGGCTGAATTATGCCGAGTCTTAATGCAACTGCAGTGTGCCTTGTGTGCAGGGCTCTGCTCTGCAAGCTGGAGAAAAGTGTTTCTCAGTGCATGACTAGGCTTTTTTCCATGTGGAGTAACATGAGAAGATTGAGTAGATTACAGTATTTATTAAAATGATAGCTCATGGAGGTGTATCCCTGCACCAGCAAACATTTTGTGTTTCTTGTGTCTGTGCTAATCGGTGGTTTTGCTTAGTGTTAATGTTTAACTTTAAAATAAACTACTGTATGCTTGAAACACTGGACATAGCTCTTCTTTTTAACTCTATTTTCAAAACTTTATGTTGGTATTGTTTCCCTGCTGTGCTTCTCTCCCTGTTTTTGGTGCCGTGGCTACAACACACCACCAAGAAAACGACTCCTTACGACGCGTGAGAGTGAAAAAAATGTGGCTTGTGGGGCTGCGAGCTGTTATCAAACAAGCTGAATTCGTATTTCCTGATGCTTTGCTCGTGTTCTTGTTTCTGTGTCATAAACCTCGGAGTAAGTGTTACAGGAGTAAGTGTTGAGAGAGGCAGGAGGACCTGAACTTGGTACTGACACCGTGTGGGTTGTTGCCAGGATGTTCTTTAACAGCGAGAGTGAGCACTGACTTAACCTTCTCGGTTTGTGTGGCGCTCGTGTTAATGAATAGTTGCCACTGTATAATCCTCAGGGTTGTGGTGAGAGGCTGCCGAGATCTGATTTCATGCTGCACCTTAATTTGTACCCTCTCTTCAAACACTTCCGTTTTTGTGTGATTTTTTTTTTTTTTTATTCCCCCCCCTCCCCCCTCCAGATTTGGCATTTTCCCAAAGGGAAAACTGACAAGAAAGGTGGACAAAGCTTCTGGTTGTGATTGTTTTCTTCTTCTTTTTCTTTTTTTTGGGTATAGGTTCATGCTTTTCTTCCGAACACTTGAATTGTTTCTGTACTGTTGACCAAGGAAAGATGACCTCTACTGTAGTAAGTAATCAAAATGTTCACAGTATTCCTCTCTGATTTTTTTTTTTTTTTCTTTTAAGGATGTTTTATTTCTTTGTAAGTAACAACCTATTGAGTAATGTACTGATTAATAAGTCTTTTAAAACATGGAATATTTGCTGTGTTTTCTGCAAAAAGAGAAAGAGACACCTGTGAGACAGGTGTAAGAGGCTTGAATTGACTAACATTTAAAGTGCACAGATGCTTTTAGGAGAGAGTTATACTTTTAAAGCTTATTTTGGTAGAATGGCTTCTAACTAGTTCTTAAAGCTCTTCCAGGATAAATATCCTGCAACCTGTTGTGGGCCAGCGTGTTTCAGAAATAGCTTAGGTATACCTGGTGTTGTCACAGGACAAAATGGGACAGTAAGCATTTATCCTAGACCTGGACAAAGGCTGTTACTTGTCAGCATTTCTTTCTGTGACAGAGCTGCCTAAAGCTGTCCTCGCTGTTTATTTCTACCCTGTCAGATGTTCCAGTGCAAGCGTTTGTGCCACCAGCTTGGAGGGCTGAGCTCAAGAATCCTTCTCAGGCTGAGTTACTTTGGATCAGGAAACTGATCTTGTCTTACGTTTTCCAGCCTCGCTCTGTGTTATTTTTATTTTATTCAGAGTGTGCGAGGTGTTAGGCATGTGCTGTAAATCCCTTCCTCCGTGTAAACTGGAGTCACTAGTAAGTGTCTGTGTGTGGCGGGGGTGTATTTCTGCGTTGGCAGAGTCAGTGAGTTGAGGTTCTGAGCGTGGATGGGTTTTGAAACTTTTGTCCTAATCGCTGTCTTGCCTCTTTGTTGTTCTTTTTTTCTCCTGTTTCCTCCCCCTCGACATCCCCGTTCAGGGTCCGCCGCCATACTACGAGAACCACGGCTTTCAGGCAGAACACATCTATCCTGCCCGCCAGGCAGTGGGTGCTAATCCATATCCACAGTTCTTCTCCACAAATGCTCCCTCAGTGCCAAGCTACGTCCCCAGGGTTCACACCCACCAGTCCACCAGGCCGGTAGCCCGTTCATCCGGGAGGTCGTGTGCATCGAGTAAGTGTTCCTGGGGTTTCTTCCAGTTTCAGGCTTAAGGGAACCGAGGAAAGGGATCTTCCCTTCCAGCTCGGTGCGTTGAAGGAGCCACCTCCCTGTGGATGAGAAGTGATATGGGATGGGATGCTGTTGTAACTGGACAGGAACATGGGTGATTTGAGGGAAGGGGGGTGGAATGGAGAAAAGTTGTCTGGCAAAAAGTTTCTGATTTTAATGTCAGGGATTACGGTGAAAGGAAGTACGGTGCTGATGGGTGGAAATGACCGTATTTGTGAACTAATTTCTCTTTTTCTCCTTGCTTTCGTTTTAGGTTTAAAGAAAACCATGATAATATTATTATCTATTTTAATAGTCATTTGTTGTGCAATTGCTGCTTTCTTCATCTGGTATTTTGGTAAGTTTTTGTTTGGTTGGTTTTTTTGTTTGTTTTTTGTTTGTTTGGGGTTTTTTGGGGTTTTTTTGTGTGTGTTTGTTTTTTTCTTGTTTGTTTGGTTTTTTTCTTGTTTTTTTTTTTTTGAAAGAAAAGATGCATTAAACTTTCAAAGTTAGAACTAAACATTCTCATCTTCCATTTCATGCCGAATTAAGGACAGGGAAGTGTTTGTTACATATCTCCTGAGAGATGAACTAATGTTGCTTTCTAACGGCTCAGTTTTGTTTGTGGGTTGTTTTTCTTGTTCTCGCTTTTTAATGCACAATGCTGCTGCCTCTTCCCTTCCCCTTCATCAGGTAAATATGTTTTTGATGTTCAGACAGGACAATTTTTTGACTGTTCAGGAGTGGCTTATTCAGGTGGCTCCTCTGGAAAGGTTCCCTCTATCTGACAAGAGCTGGTGCAGGACAGTTAATAAAGAATATTCCACCTCTGGCAAGGGTTTTTGCACTGAGGGAGAGCTGGCATGTGACTGTGCATGGCCAACACATTCTGTGGTACAGTTCCTTGGAGAAGTCACCGTGGTGCATCAGAAACTGAACTCTGTCCCGGATTTAAACTTCACTTAATTTTAAGCGCAGGCAGGAGGTTGCAGTGAGTTTGTAAACCTCAACTGCCAGAGTGTAAACGGTCAAGGTGTGTTTTGGTTTGGTCAAATGGGATCTCTCTCAGAGCAGAGGTAATTTAAATCCATTTATTTGTTTCTGTGAGGCTTTTGCTTTGAAAGTGTGTAAACACTGCAGGAGCCCAGCCCGTCTCACCACCTTAAGCCGTACAATGGATGATACATTCACCTTGGAAGTCATCCACAGCAGGGGTGACTGAGCCCTGAAGCTGGGCTGGAACAATTCTCTTCAGCTTAACTGACGTTTGCCCTACACTGTTTTAATTTTAATGAAAGCCACTTTTCAAAGGAAATTAAAATCCCTCTTTTACGTTTTTAGGAGTCTCTCCTTTCTGTTCTGTGCAGGAAAAGAGGAAGAGAGATCTAGTTGAAGATGTCTCTGATCATTGCATTGGGGTTGGATTAGCTGATGTTTAAAGGTCCCTTCCAACCCAAACTATTCTCTGATTCTAAGAGAGTTCATTTAGAACTACTAGGATGAAACTTTGTATTCTTAGGGGTGTTTTGTTTACTCACTTTGATTTATACAGGGTGAGTGTAATCTTCTTTTAGATGACAGCAAGAGTATATAATTGCAGCACTCACTTTCTTCCTCCTTAAGGTGTTATACTTTGTCAGTGTAAAGCTGACTCTTTTTTGACAACTTAATGGCTCTTGCTTATTCAGAGGAGGCCAGTGGCCAAAATCCAATCAGCTGCATCAGTGACTTAGTCGGACAAGTGATGCAAAGGGCAGAGCCAGACACTCTGTTGTGTCAGGCTCGGGGCTGGGTTTCCTCCCATCTCTGAATTTAAGAGCTCCTATCAAAGTGGAGTCCTTGAGGGCTGGCAGTGGGCTCCTTAGGCTCACGGGTGTTCAGCCCTAGGGCTGTTTCTCTCTCTCCCTGCAGTAGAGAATCATTGTCTGGGCTCCCTGATCGAGTGTGGATCTTCAGGAGTGTGCATGTCTCCCTCTCAGTGGTGTGATGGAGTGAGTGACTGCCCCAACGGGGAGGATGAAACCCGCTGTGGTGAGTGATGGTGTCAGGGCCTTGGGGAGGAGACCTGCAAAGAGGTTTTGAGCAAATGGCCTTGTCCAAAGCTTGCCCAAGTTACAATAGGACTGTTTTAGCCTAAGTTACATCTCTAAAATGGTTTGGGGTGCTTTAGTGCTCTGAAAGGAGTATATGTAGATATTCAGTTTGTTTTCAGTCTAATTGAAAAGCTGAAAGAACATGTCTGACCCAGGGGTTTGAGCTGCCTTGACTTTGAATCAGTATTTTAAATATTACCTTTTAATCTGAACAGGGCTTGTGCAAAACTGAATGTAACATTGTCTCTGGAATGAACAGTCATTGTTGACTTCTCAGTAAACCTCAGGTGGTAACACAAAGCTGGTGGTCTTCAATCACGCTTGTCTTTTTCCATATATTTTGCATTCCTTGTTCTCCCCGTAACTCTTCAACTACTTCATAACTCCTTTGTGTAAGAAAGCCTGACCTGATCATTGTTTCCAACTGAAAGGGTGCCAAGGGAATCAATAGAATGTAAAGCTGATGGTAGAAGGTGGAAACATCATTGATTTGTAGATTCCAAAGGTGTGGTGCCTTGATTCTGGCACCTGTGCCATGCTGGAAAACTCCAGCTGTGCTCTTATTCCTTGTTAACTTTTATTCAGCACATGCCTCTTGCAGGGTCAGCATTTACTGGCATATGCTCCAAAGCTGTTCCTCTCCATTTGATTGAATAATGGGTTCTTGGAGGAGTTTGTTCAATCTGTTCTTTTGCTTGAGCTATTTTCTATTAAATTCTTGTGCAAATAAATACATAATGGGGCATGGAATGCCAGAGCTAATTGCTCCTTGTTACATTCTTGCTCTACAAGTGCTTCTCTGAAGAAATTTAGTGTATTAAGATATAATATAAAGTATATTACAATAGATTATATTTTATTTAAACACAGTGTGTGATATATGAAGAAATATATTGTTGTGTAAGTAAAAGATAAAAGATTGGCTATTGCAATCATTCTCAGTGGTATTTCTCAGAATATGAAAGGGAATTTTGAGCATAAAAGCTGAAGATGAACAATGTCTTGTACACTTGCATTTTAAAACTGATAGTTCTTTTAAACTGCCTTACACCAAAAGAACTAAGTCATTGCCATGTTTTTGTCTCCTGGATATTTACTCAGAATTTGAGTAGAAGGCAGCATTAAATTAACATCAGTTCATACACAGAAGTGAGTATTATGGGTAACAATCCTCTCAAGTAGAGAACGAGCAGTAATATAGTGTGTGATGTTCTCTGTTTCTCTTCCCCCCCCCCTTTCTTCCTTTTCTGGCAGTTAGACTTTTTGGACCAAATTTCATCCTGGAAGTTTATTCCCCTGTCAGCAAATCGTGGTATCCTGTTTGTCAGGATGACTGGAATGATGACTATGGGAAGGTCGCATGTAAAGACATGGGCTACAGCGTGTAAGTCCAACCTGCATCAGCCTTTACACGTACATGGAAAGGTTAAAATTTCCCTCTTCCATTTTAAAAAGCATGTGTCTGAGCCAAAAACCACATGGGTCTGATGCTGTCAATGGAGGCTGTTGCAGAATCAGAAGGGAATGTTGTAAGTAACGGGGTCTGGCCCACATGGGGTGACCACTTGCTGTGGGGTCACTTGTATCCAGTACAGTCACTTACAACGTGCTTCCAGAGCTCTCTCACGTCATTGAAATGGCTCAGCGACAGCCAGTCTGACTTAATCCGTCCACACAAGTATTACACAGAAAGCCTTGATCTTCAGAGGACACAACACCAGCTCTGTGGAGGAAAGAGAAGGCTCAGGGGTGACCTACTTGTGGCTTTCCAGTACCTGAAGGGAGCCTACAAGAAACATGGAGAGGGACTTTTGCAGGAGCATGTGGTGACAGGACAAGGGGGAATGGATTCAAACTGAGAGTGTGTAGGTTTAGATTAGATATTAGGAAAAAAATTCCTCCCTGTGAGGGTGGTGAGGCCCTGGCATGGGTTGCCCAGAGAAGTTGTGGGTGCTCCACCCCTGGAAGTGTCCAAGGCCAGGCTGGATGGAGCTCTGAGCAACCTGGTCTAGTGGAAGGTGTCCCCGCCCATGGAAGGGGGATTGGAACAGGATGATCTTTAAGATCCCTGCCAACCCAGACCTTTGTACGATTCTGTGATAAGATCACTGTAAACATTTGTGGCCCTGAGTGCTGCTCACATTCTCCCCATGTAACGCCACAGCCTAAATTCTTCTGTGGTTTAAATATTTGATGTTGCCTCTCTTTGATACCGTTGGAAAATGCTGTCTTTTGTTGTATGTGGAGCGATGGAGTGAATTTTTGAGGCAGGCAGAACTTGTATGTTCCAGCTCCAGCTCCAGTAGTTCCAACTCCAACCCAGCAGCAAGCAAACCTCAGCTGGAAAACCTGGCAGAAGAACAACACTTGCTGCCCTTTTTGTTGTCCCACTGAAACGTGGATGTCACAATTTAGTGCACCTGAACTTTGCTGTGCTGTGTAAGTGTACTGGCAAAGCACATTCACCTCATATTTCCCTCTTACACGAGGCTGAGCATTTCTGCTGTGCATATTGGATAAAAATACTTTTTTAACCTAGTAACTGTTTGATTGGAAATGGAACTTGACAAATGTTTAAAGAATCTGAGTCTCCGGCGCTGTACTTCACCACCAGGGCTCTGTGTTTACTGAAAAACAAAAATAAATATTTTTAGCGTTGTCATGTCAGAAGCTCCAGCTTGGCACAGCTTATTGTTACTTGTTGGAAGACTGAAACTACTGAGTTTTATAATGGGCTTTCTGTTTTGCAGGGATACATATTACTACAGTCGTGGGGTAGTTCCTGACGTCAGCTTTAAAAGCTACATGAAGCTGAACACAAGTGCTGGGAATGTAGACTTGTACAAAAAGCTGTACAGCAGGTATCTTTGTCTAATACAAAACCTCTTTCCTTTTACCAAGGGTCTGTTTGGCTGTTGTGGGTTCTGCTTGCAGCATAATGCAAGCACATCTTTCAATGGGGATTGTTAGAGGAAGACTTTGGTTGTGATCTGATTGCAGCAACTGCTCTCCTGCTTAAAAACACAGCTGCCTTTTCTCCATCCTTCCTCTCATCTTTTAAAAGAAAAGACGTCCCATCCTGTTCCCTCCTTGCTGTCAAGAAGGTTGCCATGTCAAAGGTGGTTATCTAAGGCTCTTTGACCATCAGCAGGAGTTTCTGTATGGTGACAGTAGCTACAAGCTGTAACACATTCACAGCAGCTGGTACAGCTTTTTTTTTTTTCAGTCACAACAACACACAGCACGCAGAAATTGATCTTTCACTGTGGAAAGTATCATTTTTATTCTCATTAAACAACTCGGAAGTGTTTCAAAACCTGTAGACTGCTGTGCCTGGCAAACTTCCTGCGGCTCCCTTGTTTAGATGCTTCCACAACTGCTTCATAAATCAGCTGAGCTTTTTCTCATGCTGTTCTTCATCTTGCTCCTCAGTAGGCTTACAAACCTTTTGGACTGGCGTCTTCAGTCTTCCACATGACAGTTTTGGTGAATGCGAGAAATGATGGAGGCCAGGTGGTTGCTGGTAGGGTAGCTGGAGAGAGGGAAGAAAGGAGGGAACCCTCAGCAGGAAGATGAGGCTGAAGGCAGGGCAGGTAGCTGGAAAGGGTAGGAAGCAGCTGGAGGGTCGACTTTTCTCACCATTTCCTTCACTGTGTGCCTAAGATCCTGTTTGGTTTTTTATTTCTCTTGCAGTGATTCCTGTGCCTCAGGAAATGTGGTTTCTCTGCGCTGCATAGGTAAGTCACTGTGGTTTTCACACTTCTGCTGGTTCACGCGTTGAAATGCTCTGGCTGGGAAATCCTTTTGAATCTCCATAAATACTTGCTGTCTTTGGATGGCCAAAAGATATAACTCTGGTTGCCAAGTTCCAAAAGGTTCAAGTTTAGGAGGCAGGGTGGGAGAGGAGATGAGGACGATGTTGGATCCCCAGTTGCTTTAGTCTTTGCTGCCACTGGTTCCTTTAAATGACTTGCCTGTGGTGAAGCTCACTGTGCCTCACCCGGAGCTGTGGTGGGATGTCTGTGGCACCTTTGCTCTCCAACACTCAAGACATCAGGCAGGCAGTGCCTTCTTGGTGGTGATGGCTGAGTGAGGAGTCTCCTGGCTCTTGGCTGCTTTGTGGCACAGCACAGAATCACAAAATATACAAGTCGGAAAGGACCCCCAAGGATCATCAAGTCCAACACTTAGCCGTGCACAGGACCATCGCCAAGAGTCACCCCATGTGCCCCAGAGTATCATCCAAACGCTTCTTGTGCTCTGTCAGCCTTGGTGCTGTGACCACTGCCCTGGGGAGTGTGTTCCAGTGCTCAGCCACCCTCTGGGGGAAGAACCTTTTCCTAATATCCAACCTAAACCTCCCCTGACACAACTTCAGGCCATTCCCTGGGATCCTGTCCCTGGTCCCCACAGAGCAGAGCTCAGTGCCTGCCCCTCCTCTGCCCCTCCCAAAGAAGTTGTAACTGCAGTGAGGTCTCCCCTCAGTCTCCTCTCCTCCAGCTGAACACACCAAGTGCCCTCAGCTGCTCCTTACACGGCTTCCCCTCAAGGCCTTTCACCGTCTTCATGTCCCTCCTTTGGACGCTCTCTAAGAGCTTCATGTCTTCCTTAACGTGGTGGTGACCAGAACTGGTGTGTGTCTCGCCAGAGATGCTTGAAAGGTGTAATGAACCTCTGGTTTATAGTTTGTGGTGAACCAAGGGCAGCAGCTGCCAAATGATGTTTGCAATTTGATGGGGTGGGTCTGCGCTGTGGGAGAACTGGGATCCCGGTGTCAGGGCCGGGGCCTGAGCTGCGGTGTTGTGCAGAGGTGGAGAATCCACCTTCCAGCTCGCTCCTCAACTAACACCTGTGTGTGGGATTGACTCCTCAGAGTGTGGCCTGTCCGCCAAGAGCGTGAACGTCATGAACAGGATCGTGGGTGGCAGCGGGGCCGTGCTGGGGCAGTGGCCGTGGCAGGTCAGCCTGCACGTGGAGGGCACCCACGTCTGCGGGGGCTCCATCATCACCCGCCAGTGGATCGTGACGGCGGCACACTGCGTGGAAGGGTGAGCCCCAGCCCCTCTCTCAGCTGCCCATCTCCCTTGCTTCGGGCTGAAACGCACGAAGTTGTCTAACCCTCCCAACTTTCTGCTTTAAAACCCGCTAGGTACAGCGTTTTGTCTGTGCGGCAGTAATGGGCTTGAAGTGTCAAGGCAAAATTTGTTCTGGCTGCAGGTCTGTCTGTCTGCTTTCTACAGGAACACCTTTTATGTGTTAAAGGTGGAAATTAAATTGGGTGGTGGTGTTGGACACAGATACCCACCCAATTTAAGATGTAAATTCAAGGCACCAAAATTAACACCGGACACTACAATGTTTTCGTGAAGATGTTGAATTGAACTGTGAGAAAACCTGAAGAAAATGGGAAAAAAATATTCCCAAACCCCCAAGTATCGCACTACTGTAGATATGATCAATTTGAAGATACTTGTACCATTTATTTCCTCATATTTTCGTGCCACGGGGTAGTAAAGTCCAAGTCAGTATTAAATGTGGATTTATACCTGTCCAAGCAGCACTTTATGTAGCCATCAACAAGAAAAATAGCTGATGCTTTGTACGTTTTTAACCTATAAAGGAGAGTTGAGGGTGCTGTGGTACCTGCAGCGGCAGAATATGTTTAAAAGGTCGCTGCTTCTGTTGGGGGGGAAAACCCACAAAGCAAAACATTTTTAATGTTGGTTGGCTGGATCACAGTTTGAGGCTAAGGCGAGGAAAAATATCTTTGTCCTTAACCTTGAGGAAGGAATGCAAGTGTTTTATTTTTATGTGGTGATCTTATCCCTCCTTTGTTGCGTGATTTGAGCTCTGTAGTATGCAAAAGCTTTGGGAATGGCAACCAAGCTGTAGCTGGCACAGAGCTGGTTTTCAGTCTTGATTTGGGTTTTTTTTGGAAGTGGGATGACTTGCAGGCACTCCTGCCTTGACAGTTCTCATGCAGGGAGTTTTAACACTTGTGGGAGATTTTCTATCATGCATTTGTAAACTGTGCTGGAGCACAAGAAGCTACTTAAAATACATCAAGCAAGCATCAAATGACATCTAAAAAAACACCACCACCACTACCAAAGCAAAACCCCTGGCGTCTTCAAGATAATGAAATTCTCTCACTAGATCATGTTCTTACTAATTTTGGCTTCTGCTTCCCCCTGTGCTTTGGGTAGAACACGTGAGTGATACCACTGACATGTGAGACCTCAGAAATAACTCCTTGATCCCTCAGCCATGGAAATCAATAGACTTCAGTGTTGCAGTCTCAGACTTAATTTGTTGTGCTGAGTGACAAAAGGGGATGGACAGCAATACTTAACCCATTTTGAAGATTTTTTTGGACATATTTATGAAGTCAGAGTCAAGCTTTCCTAAAGTTGGATGTCTTGCAATTTATCTTATTCTTCAGAAATGGTAGTCAAGTCAAATGCATGTGCATTCTTGAACATAATCCGTGTCTTGTTACTACAGAAGCAAACCTTCTAACCTTTCTGCTCTCTGCAGACGATTTTCTGACCCACACAGCTGGAGGGTTTATGCTGGGATTCTGAATCAGGACGAGATGTTCTTCAGAAGTGGCTACAGAGTGCAACTGATTGTTTCCCATCCGGATTATGACACAGATTCTAAAGACAATGATGTTGCCCTTATGAAGTTGGAGTCACCACTGAGTTTTACTGGTATGTATTCTGCTCTTCTTAAGGCAAAAATCCAGTGGCACTGAATAAATGTTTTAAAACTTCTGAGCTTCATCAAGAAATCCTTGTGGGTACAGACAACTTAGAGACAGGGTAGAGGTAAAGACTGAGGGCACAGCCTCTGGTTTCCTAAGTAGGATTTATTTAAATCTGTTACATGTACAGGAGGTTTAGGCTCATCTCAATAATGTACTTTTTGCTCAGAATGGTGCTTAAGTGTTGCCACTGCTATATGTGCCTTAGTGAAGCAACTGACTACGTCCTAAATCAATTTAGGCCAAATGATGGTCAAAAAAACCCCAGTCCCAGAACCAAACATTATAAGAAGTTCCGTTCATAAACATAGATGTAGGTTGTTTGTGAGCAAGGAGTATAAAATAACAAATGGTTATTTAACTTGCAGTGCTTTTCCCGTACAAGTTCTTTGTATTTCAGTGCATCAGCTTAAGCCTACTAGAAGTACTCTGGAAAGGATTTTCTGCTGTTGAGAGGAGGGAGAGTGTCTGTTTACCAGGTTTTTGTGCTGCACACCTCTTATATATATATAGGCACTGAATCCTGCTTGCACTGAAATTATTTTCAGCAGAGTTTTGCAAAGAGAGTGCAGAGCTCTCTGAAGTTTTTCTTCCTTCTTGTCCTCTACTGACCAGAGGAGCTGGTGTTAATTGTTCTAGTTAGCCTGATGAATTGAGCTAGAACCACTAACTGCTTGTTCCTCGCTTTGAGGAGAAGATGAAGCAGATTTGAGGTGAAGATTAGATAGTCCTCAGGGAAAGGGCAGCTGGTAAACTTTCTGCTGCTGCCTGAAAGTCACAGTGTTGCTCACCTGCAAGGAAGGTATAGAGAAAATGTGTGGTGTGTGAGTGGTGGTGATGCTGAGGTACTTCATCTGCATTTATTTTGAATTCTGACTGCACATCTGGGATTACAGATGTTACTCTGTTTGTTTTGCAGAAACTGTACGGCCAGTTTGTCTGCCAAATCCAGGAATGATGTTCCAGCCTAACCAGCAGTGCTGGATATCAGGGTGGGGAGCAGAGTACCAAGGAGGTAAAGAGTGGTTCTGGTCTTCTGAATAGATAGTCCTCTTGTGAATAAGCATTTCATGGGCTGATTGGGCAGTTTGCTCTAGATCTGTTGATACACTATTTTTTACCCCTTCTACAGTCCCCAGTATTTACCCAGGGCGTTCTGTCTCAAAGCAAGTTGTGATCTGTTGCATTTATCAGACTGCAGAGGACCCTCGAATCAGTGCTGGGGGCCAGAAATTTTCACCCAGGAAACAATTCTGTGCCCCTGCCAGCAGAGCCACCTCTCCTGTAAAAAGGATTACTGTGTGCCAAACCAGTCCTGTGGAGGTGGGAAAGGGCAGGAGCCCTTTTGTAAGAGTAAATTTGTAAGAACGGAAAAGGAAAAGGGAGGAAAGCTTTATTTCCACAGAAGAAGGTTTATTTCCGTGAGGAGGGGGGTGTTGAGGAAGCTGAGCCCTGAGTATGGGAATTGCTGGCAGCTGGTGCTGGACCCTGAAACTGTGGGGAGCTCCTCATCACCTCTTGGAGACTTCTTACATTTTAAAAGTCCATCCTGCTGCTTCTAGTACCGTTATTTCCTCTTGGACAGCGCTGGCTGCTGGGATTTGTAGTAGCAACTTGAAATGTGATGCTTATTCTAATCTTGTCTTCGTATGTTTGTGCCTATTTCAATTTCAGGCAAAACATCAAATAACTTGAATTATGTTGCGGTGCCCTTAATAGAACGTTGGAGGTGTAATTCTATCAATATCTATAATGGCATGATTTTGCCTACAATGATCTGTGCTGGAAATTTAGCAGGAGGAATCGATTCCTGTCAGGTAATTATTCCTAATTAGCGCCAAAAATGATCTGATGATTTTTTTTTTTTTTTGGTGGTCTTTCTCACACAAACAAATTCTATGCCCGGCCCTCAAAAGTTTGCATAAGATTTGGTTGGGCTTCAGGTTCCTTTTGTGGTGCATCCCTTTAAAAGCTTTTGTTTCATCTTCTGAATGGCTGCCAGTTCTGAGTTCTCACTAAATACCCGAAGAGGGTGAGGCAGTTCTCATTTATGCTTCAAGGATAGCTTGTTTTCTGGTGCTTGAAAGTGCTCAAATGCTCTTCGTAATCACAGCATTATTAGCATTATTATGTTATTAATCACAGCAATATGCTTATGAACAGTCCATAATGCAGGTCTTACGCTGGGCTCTGGGCAAATGATTTTCATCCCTGTTGCAAGGAGACATCAATTAATACCAAAATTGCCACCACATTTTGTTTTAGTGACTCCCTAAAATGGTGGTTAGTGTGTTGTTGTTGTTTTTTTTTTTTTTTTTTTTTGGCAAACTTAACCTTTATTCCTGCAGTGAAATGGATCTTATCTTTCCTGGTGGCCAGGTCACTAATTAAATTAAATGCTTGTGTTGTGTGCAGGGTGACAGTGGAGGCCCACTAGTGACTAACAAAAACTCTGTGTGGTGGCTGGTTGGAGATACGAGCTGGGGAACTGGCTGTGCTACTCCCAATAAACCTGGAGTGTACGGGAATATGACTGTGTTTACAGATTGGATTTACAGAAATATGCAGGTAAAACATCTGGGTGGTTTTTTGAAAATTTCACATGTGCCAAATCCTGAAACACGATTTTATTTTTGTAAATAAATAAATAAATAAGACTTGTCTGCTCATTAAGCTTGTCTGTTGGGAAGCATCCAAGTAATTGATAAGACAATTGATAAGAACTTGAACCTGTGTTTTTTGTTTTGTTTTGTCTTTTAAACAGGCAAACAGATGACAACGACGTCTGCCCTTGCTGATCGATGTTTCCGAGGACAAGAATAAATGAAGCCATGGGTGTCTGGGATATTTATTCACTTTGCAATTGATTTTCTTTTTTTTTTCCCCTCTTTGAATTTTCTTTTTAAAAATGTCATGAAGGATTGCACACTTGGTTCTGTGCTGGCTACAGTGACTGATCATAATCAGTGAAGGATTGTCACAATGAGCACCTTTCTTCTCCTTGTGGTGCCTGGCAGAAAGTCATTCTGTCAACTGCTTGCTGAAATGTCTCTCTTTAGTTGAATAACTTTCACTTGATAATCTGGTACAGGTTTATAATGGCAATTTAAATCACAATTTAATTTAAGATTTTCGTAGCAGGATGCTGAGACAGTTGGTTTAGTAGTCTTTTAAATTAAATGTTAAATAATGTGAATGTTGAATCTCCGAGCTGCTGGTTGGCAATTTAAAAAGAAATTAATGTTTTTTTTAGTGTAGAATCGTAGAGTGGTTTGGGTGGGAATGGACCTTAAAGCTCATCCAGTTCCAACCCCCAGCCATGTGCAGGGACACCTCCTACTAGACCAGGTTGCTCCAAGCCCTGTCCAGCCTGGCCTTTGGACGCTTCCAGGGATGGGGCAGCCACAGCTTCTCTGGGCAGCCTGTGCCAGGGCCTCTCCACCCTCACAGGGAAGAATCTCTTCCCAAAATCTAAACTTACCCTCTTTCAGTCTGACATCACTATCCCTTGTCCTGTCACTCCAGGCCCTTGTCCAAAGTCCCTCTCCAGCTCTCTTGTAGTCCCCTCTAGGTGCTGGAAGGGGCTCTAAGGTCTCCCTGGAGCCTTCTCATCTCCAGGCTGAACAACCCCAGCCCTGTCCTCACAGCAGAGGTGCTCCAGCCCTTGGACCACCTCTGGTGG
Source organism: Oxyruncus cristatus (assembly GCA_013399855.1). Classification (NCBI taxonomy): domain Eukaryota; kingdom Metazoa; phylum Chordata; class Aves; order Passeriformes; family Cotingidae; genus Oxyruncus; species Oxyruncus cristatus. The sequence goes on from VXAY01006448.1 coordinate 255,247, forward strand.
CCTCCTCTGGACTCACTCCAACAGGGCCATGTTGGGGATCCCAGAGCTGGATGCAGCACTCCAAGTGGGGGTCTCAGGAGAGCAGAGTAGAGGGTGAGGAGTATACATGAAGGGAATTTTTCATGCACTACAGTAGAGGCACAGGCAAAAAAAAAAAAAACAACAAACAACTGTACATTCAGGTAGTTAAAAATCCTCAGGATCTCAACACAGCAGTCACCCAAGTCAGATTGTCCGATGTGAGACCAGTCCGGCTGCCTCAGGCATTAAAAGTGCCGTTCTGCCTTAAAGCTGCTCTGAACCCAAAAAGGGCAACCCCTGCCATCATTCTCTTTGTAGGCCAATGAGAGGCATGTCAGGAATGGAGAGGGATGTCAGGAATGGAGAAGGATGTCTGGTGTGGAGGAGGATGTCAGGGATGGAAAGGGATGCTCCGGAGCCGTAGCAGGAAGTTGTGAGCGAGGTGTCCCAGTGACAGGCTGTGCACATCAAGGCTGACTCTTTGAACTCTCCCTGCTGTGAAAGGCAAAGGGCAAACTTTTCCAGCAAGGCTGTGTTGCAAGACCTTGGATTGCAGACACGTGCAGAGACTGGATGTTTTATACAAGGAAACACGGATCTGTGTTTCTGCGTAACCAGATGAACTACCTCATTTATTAAATTTGGCTTCTGATTCCTTAGAGCTCTCCTTTAGGTATCTGCCTGTATGTTTTTTACCAAAACAATTAATATCTGAGTGCCACCTCAACTAGGATTTTGAAAATAATTTATAATCATAGTACAGAGGATCAAAAAGCCATATCAAGTCACTTTGTTAAGAAGGATAAATCTTTATTGAATGAAATGACTCCACTAGTCTTGTTTTTCTCTTTTGGTACTGAGATGTAATTATCTTACATGTAAACACTGCACCAAATAAATTTTCTTTTTTTTTTTTTACAAATAGTTTTCCTTAGTAGTGCTTTTTGTCTGTTTGCTTGGATTTTTTTTGGAAGCAGTTGCTGGATTCAGTGTTTGAAGTCCTTTGGCAATCTGATTAAAAAACCAAAACCAAACGAACAATGGGAAAACAACCCAAGAGGGTGATCCGAGAGATTGCTTTAATTCCAGTGTTTCAGGTCCTTGAACAAACCCAGGGAAAGAGAGCTGGATGTCCTAGAACGTTGAATGTGGTGGTTGGATCTGATGGAATCACACTTGACTTGTGAAATCAGATTAAATAAGGAAGTTTGGCCTACAGGCAGTGGCTCGAGGGAGTCACACCCTATTTTGTTGCTGCATCTCACACTGCCTCAAGCAATGTGTGCCTGCCTCTCTTCTCTAGGTGTGGGACTGGTGTTTTCAATAGCACATGTGCATCAGGTGCACCTTGGGGGGATACCATGATACAGTCAGCGAGCTTAAAGTACTTTCAAACCAGAAATTAAGTACATTAAGTTGTTACGGCATCAGGCTCTTTTTTATGGCTTCTGACCTGCGGCACTGCAAGTCAACAGTAGCAAAACAGCGGAGTGAAATGTGGAAAATGGTCTGAAGTGATCAGCGGGGTTAAGGAAGCTGTGCTGCAGTGGGGTGAACGCTGCACCACAGAAATCAGCCATCAGCTGCAGTTTCCTGTCAGAGGGTTAAACACTTTCTGTCATTTCTTAGCCTGAGGACAAGGCTTCTGTTTTTAAGGATCTTGGAAATTACTACGTGTCACGCTGGTATAAGCACATTTATTTTTTTTTCTAGCTGAATGCAGACATTACTTTTGCTACACAAAGCACAGCTTTGCCCATTAAAATAAATCCTCCACATGAAAGATGTCATGAGCACAGTGTGCAGTGATATATTTTGCAGTGGTTTCCATGAAATTGAAAGAGCTTTTGGAAAGGTTCTTCTTGCCCTGGGGAGGGGAAGGAGAAAGGCAGCAAGCCACATGCTGAGACAGCCTTCTAATATTTAACGTCCTGGGTGGTTTAATCCATATTGGACATAGAAATCCTGCCATGTGTTGAATATGCCCATCAGTCCCAAAATTTCAGGTGGTGCTCCAGGCATCCAAGAGAAGGAGCCTCTTAGCCTTTCTCTGCGAATCAGAGAACTGAAAAAGGAGACCCAACAGAGCCAATAGCATCCCGTGGAGGTACCCATCAGATGAAGTAAACTTTTATTTTCCTTCCAGGCTGTAACTGTTTCATTCCCACTGTGTGTTCCCTCTCTGCCTATTGGGCTGACATGTAACAGCGGTGACGCTTTGCTCTTGGGCAATAGCAGGAAAGACAACAAAACATATAACCCTCGCAGTGGTAGCTCTTTAATAATAATTTTAGTGGTTGTGTACAGAGTTCATGAAGCAAAAAACGGGATAACATTTGTTTAATCACAGCTCCCCCAGCGGAGCCCTTTTATGTGAAGGTAGCTGCTTGCATAGAACTGATTATGGAAAATAAAGCAGAGGTGAGCACTAGAAATGCGTGTTAAAGGTCCGGGCTGACATTAAATGTTGAGGGCATTTTACAAAATCCTTCAATAATGCTAGAAAACAAGAAAAATACTGGTGAAAAACAAAGAAATTATAGCGAGCTGAAGTCCCTCAGGTACTGACACGCTTTGGTGAGACGATCCACTCGTTGACTGAGATAGTTCCTATGTTTAGCAGCTTCACTGTCCTCCTCAAGGAGAACGTTTAACTTGTCTTTATCTTGCAAAAGATGCAGCATTGTGGTCTGAATGTTTTCTCCGAAGTCGTGAAGGACAGAAGACAGGATGATCAAAGGTATCTGGTTGGAGAGGCGTTTACTTGCTCCCTGCGAGAGGGGGAGAAAAAAGGCAAAGTTCTAGCTTCCCAAAAAGAACTGAAAAAGGAGAGGGTTATCTGGTAAAAAGGTAATCTGGTAAAAAGTGATACCGAGGTTTCAAAAAGTTGGGTTGAGTTACTGTTCAAGAAGCGAGCACTACTGTGAACTAAAAAATGTTTGCAACTAGTCTCTGTGCCTAAAGATCTAAAAATTAAGAGCTGCTGGAGTGTCACCTGTTGTTTTTTTCCCCCTCAGCAAACGAAAGCCAAGGCAGGCTGTTCCCTGCTTAGCTCTGTCAGCTGTCATGGATATGAGTTATAGGAGGACATACCTGGCAAACAGAACTTGTGAGCAATTTCTGTTGTCAAACCTGTCTTCACTAAATGCTACCAATATGTTATGGTGCAGGAAATCACAGACTGATTTTTCCCAAAGCTGGTAAATTCCTGTATTTAGATGGCATTACTGATGTGGTTGCCCTTTTAAGTGTAAGGCAGCTTTGGGATAAGATTTAGCCTTAAGGGGAAATGTCTTCAGCAGTGGTGAGACCAGACTGTGCCTGCACTACATGTAGTGGTATCTCCATGGGATAATTTCCTGTCTAACCTGACCAACTGCCTGGTCGAGTTACTGATGCAAACTGAAAGAGATTGACCCAGAAGAGCTTGTGGGGCCCTTTCTCCAGAGGCATCTGCAGGGGTTTGGGGCTCAGCTGGTGCTCCTGGGCAACAGGAGTGAAAAATAAAACCTCTCCCACATGGGAGAGCTGCTTCAAGCCCTCCAGGTGCCAAGTGAGCACTTATGCTTGAGCGACTGGCTGCAACTGAGAGGTGCTGTCAACCTTTCTTTTTGTAATACCTGACTTGCAAATGGCAGTGGGAGGATCAGGTAGAGGCACATTTCATTTGTAGGTCCTATAGGCAGCCCGTTTCCAGAGAAGTCTGAAGTGTTTCTGGCTTTAGATACGTCTGGAGCTCAGTGTCTGTAAATCTTCTGTGTATGATGATGAGGCTGAAATCACGCTGAAAAGCAGCTAAGACTAGATGTTTAGTTTTCCTTTGTAGTTTGCAGAGATCTGGTCGATGGCAAGCAATTTGGCTGAGTCAGCTAAAGCACTGACTGAGCCTACCTACTCTTTAGGCACTACTGACCCTGTGAGGGAGCCCAGGTGCTTTAAATATGGGTGTTCTTCTGGAGCCAAACTCTACCCAGAATTCTGACAGTCCTGTCATGGGTGACACAGTTCCATGCATGCCACTTTGAAAGGCCGTGGATGCATAGGAGCTTCCATCTCATTCAAACTGTATTTGGCCTTGCATAAGTCCCAGGGAGGTATGGTGCACTGGCATGTTTTTTTTTCTGTTGAAAATGGCTCTTAGGGCATTTAAAAAACATGTTTAACTAGCATGTAAGTCATATGTAATACAGCAGTGAGTATAATGAGGTGGGATGGAAGAGCTTACGCAGTTCTGCCTTTGTCTGTTGTTCTCTGAAAGCCACTGGTTTTCTCTCCATCAGCCTGAGCAGCCTGGACATTTAGTTGCAGGAACTTGTCAAAACCTTGCTATTAGAATTCAAGGTGAGCTGCTACTTACTTTACTGCATTATTAACATTAAACCTGTTGCTTTCTGAGGGAGGTTTACGACAAAGCAAATCCTGATACTGCGCGTTCTCTTTTCTGTCTTTCTCTAACATGATCCCGTGTTAAAACATCCCATTTGTCTTCAGAGACTTAACATCTAGGGAGCTACCTGCAGTACAGCAGACGCACTGTGATCCCTACAGACGGCTGACCCATTTTAACTCCATGTTTTGTCATCGCTCCCCTTGCCGCGTTAGTTTAGGATCTGCCTGCGAGCCACGGACACCACTTTCTGCTGGCTGCAGGAATATGCAGAGTGGCTTGAGCTCTCAGATGCTGTGCCAAATGCCAAAGGGTTGTATATAATGTTATTAAGCTCGTGAAAAACAGTGTTGTTTGAAAACCAAGAGAGGAACTTGCAGTGGAGAGAGCAGTCCTAGGACTGTCGCTTCCGTTTTGGAAGGGAGAGGTGGCCATCACTCAGTGACTAACAGGGCCAAGGGCTCTTCCCCATCCTGTCCTCTCCTCCATGCTGGTGAGTGGCTGTCCTAGGAAGGCCAGCAAGAGACCAGTGTGCTGGTGTGGGGCTGTGTAGGGAGCAGGGAGTCACCCCCTTCTTCATAGAAGGCTGGAGGAGGAGGAGAGGACTCCCTTGCTGATGGTGTGTTGCCCAAACAAGGAGCAGCTGCAGCAGGGAGCCAGGCCAGACTGGGAGGTAGCTAACAAGTGGTTTAGGAGCCAGCTGTCACTTTTAACAACCTGCAGGCTTTTCCTGATCACCGTATCCTGCACCCTGCAACTGCTCCTCCCCACCCACTGTGCTGATACAGCCCCACAGACCAGCTTTGTCCTGACATTTTCATCACTGGTCAGAAGCTCCTATTAATTTGTACAGAAGCTGAGTGTGTACCTCAACAAGACACTTATATACCCTCTGGCATAGTGTTGTATGAAAGACTGTATTGACTGCAGGGAGATCTGGACGAGGGGAATATGCTATAGCATTCAGGGGGCAGCAAAGCTGTCTGTAAAACTCACAGAGAAGTAGGCCTTTGTGTGAGAAACCATTTCCTGGACAAAGGAGGGCTCTTCTCTTGGAGCTTGAAATGTATTCTGTGGCATATTGGCCCTGACAGCAGTTAAATCACAAAGGTAAAGGTCATCCTGGCAGTACACAATTCTCTCCATTTTAAACTGTGTCCGGATATGTCTTTCAGCCTCTGCCGCTTGTTTCTCTTTAATGTCTTCAATTCTCATCTAGAAAAGAAAGGAAGAAGAAGTTCTAAGACATTTGCTTCCTTTGGAGAGGTGCCAGTGCTCAGCAGTGTCCCAAGGTGGGCACAGCATTCCACAGCCCTTACTGCAGCACTGTCTAATCCCAGACTGGCTCTTGGGAACATGGAGTAATGCTTCAGATTCTGGTTCCTCTGCTGTGAAAGAGCAGGAAAATATGGCAGTTTTAGCCCCTCCTTAAACATGAATGGGGTCAGTCAAAACTGGTGCTTGAAACCCGAGGGCAAACACAAGGTTGGCAGGAACAAGCAGCAGTGGCCAGCCGTGGGTTCAGCCTGCAGCCTGTCCTTGGGTTTTGCATGAGCTTCGTTTGCATCTCCCTCTTGCAGTAGGCAGTGACAGCAGGCACTGATGACAATTCCACTGCCCCTCCTGCCCTTCCCAAACACTGCAGTCTCCTATCTGTTGTCAGCAATCCAACCCTGCCTAACCCCTCCCTGTCTGGTGCTTCCACTGCTGCCATCTGACGCTTTCTGCCCTTTTTGATACATCCACCTGAAAGTCTGTGGGGACCTCAAAGTTCCCTCAGTCATCCTCAAATTCCCCTAAAACGCTCCCCTAGCATCCATCAGAAAGCATCCCATCTTTTTTCTTGTGGCCAATGTCTAACAGAACTTCTTTCCTCTCACCCTGTTCTTGAACACCTCTGTGTTTGGATGAGATAGCTTATTTGTTTGCTGTCTGGTAGGCCTGGAGCTCAGCAGGGTTTAAGCATGCAAGTCAAATGGCAAAACCACCTATTTTCACTCACATTTGCCTTTGAGTTTCCTTTTTCAGCAGTATCCTTTGAGTGGACTCTGCCTCCTGGGCTGCCAGCATTGCTTCTCATCGCTTCCTCAAAGCTCTTTCTGAGAAAAGGCCTTCAAGGACATCCATATCATTTAATTCCACCCCAAACATGCTACTGCCCAAACTGTGAACAGTCATATGCTACTTTTGGTCATAGTTGAATGATTTTTGGTCTGTCTGTTCCTGCTCCCTTTTATCAAAGGTGCCATTCCTGCACTGGCTAACACTTTGGCTCGTTTTCAGAGAGGGAAAAGCACTGTTTAGGACTCTGAGGCTACCCCCATGCTTACAAGTCATTGCAGGACTTAAATCTGACATTAATCATAAATGCTTCAAGGCAGCCATACCAGGTTTTCTTTGCATTGTGTCGTAAGCATCAAGAATGTGACCAGAATGAACGGAGAATACATATATATGGATGTTAGATCTTGTCAAAGTTGTGCAAAACTTTCATTAGTGCCATTATAAACATTCTATCATTTGCAATTTCTTCCTTATTTTCCTGCAAGAAATTCCACACTTGCATAAGGGTAATGCAATGAGACATGAAACCATAAGTATGGCTGTCTCTACAAATGCTGTTCTGTCCTGCTTTTGACTTATCTCAGGTTATAGGTAGTGTCTCACCTTAGCAGCTCTACTTAGGTTGTGAAAATTAGCAAAATTCCTTTTAACGATGTCCATAAATTTCTCTTCAACCAGTTCTAAGGGAAGAACAGACAGACAAAATAAAGTCAGGTAAGTAGGTGAGGTTTTAAGCTATTGTTAATATGAGACTTGGGAAACTACTCATCTCCTGTATTCATCCAGCAATAGCTGAGTAGCTGTAGGTGCCTTTATGACCAAGACAAACAAGTAGGAATTTAGGTTTCCAGGTCCAAGACAATGGCAATTAAAGACGTCCTGTAACCACTTAACACCTGAGAGAGAGATTTCTTCGACAGAGCAGTTTCTGTGCTTACAGCTGTGTCTACCAAATGTAGCATCACTTGGCCGTGTCAGCACATCTGTATCTCACCCTGATTGTCCTCTCCAGGTCTAGGAGCTGGAATGTAGAGTACAGAGCAGTGAATGGGATTGATGCCCTCTAAGGCAACACAGGAGGGATAGAATCACATCATCATTTTTCCTTGAGCTACGTACTCTTCCCCCCCAGCCCCAGCAGTCACGGTGTAATACAGACAACCTCATCAAAGAAGCTGCATTCCCAGTTCAGGTTTGTGTGTTCCACTCCCTGGGTTTGGGAATTCCAAACTTGCAGGTACTTCTACTATGCTGTTTTCTTACTGTGTTATTTTTTAAAGTTACTGTCTAACTGCCTTCCAAGAGCCACCGGGAAAAATATTAACAAATGCTGGAGAGAATCAAGGCTCTAGAAAAGAACAAAGTCCCCACGTTAAATCAGATTTACTTCCCCACTCTTCAGTATCCTGGCTGGAGCTCTTGCTCCAGCAGAGAGAGCATTATCATCAGCTCATCCTGGAAAAAAACCCAATTGTGAGGCACCCCAGTGTGTCCCACCCAAGAGCCTCCCGTGGGCTGTGAGACGTACGGATCACGTTGTTCAGGATCTCAATGGCTGGCTCCTCCAGCTCCAGCACTTGCTCTTTTATGATGTCCTCAAATGTCCTGTAGTTGGTAAAGCCCGGGAACTCCCTCCCACGGTACTGGTCCTCGTATTTGTTTGCTTTACTGGGTACACTTTTTTTAGCTGTAATAGTAAAGTAATGTTGCTTTACTACCAGATCACTCAATCTACACATTCCACATTTAAGAAGGAAGCCTAATTTTCCTCTTGAGTTGTTCTTGAGAAGAGCAACTGCTGAGATGATATTTCAAGCAATGCTGTTATTACAGAACAGAGCTAACACATTGTTGCTCAGTGAATGAGCCATCTCCCTTTAAAGTTTAAAAAAACCCCAGAACAAAACAACCCCCCAAGCTCACTAAACCCCTACTCCAGGGAATCTACTGCTGACTAGCTATTTTTGTTTAAAATAATCAATATTTAAAATAGTCAATATTTCTTTGCTGATATTATACACATGTGCCTTCTTAAATGAGTTATATCCCTTTGACTTGGTTTACATATTCTTGAATGGTTGTGATATTGCCCTGTTTTGGGGTCAGATTTGTGAATCGTGGATCAAGTGCACGTGTGAAAGTAGAAGTCAAGCCATGAATGCATTCAGTTCTAATATCCAGATATATGAATCTGTAGTTGGATAACAAAAAACACCCCAAACAAGAAAACTCAAAACCAAAAAAAAAAAAGAAAAAAAAAAAGAGAAAAAAAAGGAAAAAAAAAAAAGACGAAAATTACCTGTACAGTTACTGTAATACAAAGCCACATGAACCTCCATCAGCTTTGGAACAGAAAGTTCAAGGTTTCAAGTATCCAAAGTATTTGCTATTTTTAATACTTTAATTCATCATAAAAAAGCTGAAGTTAAACAGAATCACCTGACACTCACTGGCGGACCTTCAGAAATCTTAAGCAGTGACTGATACCAGCGCTTCTCGTTGAGGAAGGTCATGCTAAAGCTGCCTCTAGTTTTCAAGCAAGAGCTCTGCTTTATTAAATGCTGCTGGGTGCTGCTGCCCTCATCTGCTGCCAAGCTGGACATCAAGGGGGATAACCTGGAAGTGCCCACTGTGCGTTGTGATGCCTGATGTAGCTCCTGCAACACAGGTGCTTGTTGTCCTCTGCATCCTTCTGCTTCCTGCTGTCTTTACATCTATTCCTTCATGCCTTCATTGTCTTATTTTTTTTTATTCCTCTCAAAAAAATCACGTTGCTTGGCTTGATACTTCAAGGATATACTACTACTACTTCGAGGTACCACTTGGATGGGATGCTGATATACACCCATGTCTGTCTGTCTGTCTCCACATCTATGCATATATATATATATATACAAAGATTTTTCTTTGCCTGATGACACCTTTGCAGCCTATATGTACCTACCATTTTTTTATCATTTTAAAATTATCATTTGGCATTTTAGTCACCAGGGATGTTGATACAGATGTGCATCAAAGACTAAAAGAACTTGTTTCAAGAGCTACTGCTTGACTGGCAGCTGAAGCTATTTCATCTCCAAGAGCAAATGATGGGGGTTCAGAGATGTGAAAAAAGTGCTGCAAAGGATGTCAAGTGTACATCAGAGTTCAGCCTGTGTGTATCACCCTACTGATAACCCCCCAGTTAAGAACTGAGTTCAGTTAAGGAATTAGCAAGGTGCAACATTCTTGGCAAGGTTGCGGCCATTTCAGACCCAGAATTGCCTCCTCCACACCTTAAACCAGAGCTAAAGTGGGACAAAAAAGACCCAGACTCTAAAACATTCATAGTAACAATAATAATAACAATAATAATAATGTGTTTTATATATATAAATATTATTATTTTTTATTATTTTTAATTGGTGGTGGTGTTGTTTAAAAGAGTGGTTCAGAGAATCACCAACAAATTCTGGGTCTTGATTTTACTGCTCTTCTGGGAGAAGAGAGACATCCACTGATCTCTCTGTAATGACAGCATTTAACACAAACCATGTCTTTGTTTCCAAAGCATAACTTGCCTAACGCTACAACAGAGGGATGCTCGTAGCTTCTTGTTCTTCACTTTCTTGAACATCAACCTACTGGTGATGCTGTTTCTAGATTTAAAAGCCAGGGAATGGACTCTGAGGTGAGCTGCAAGTGATGGTTTCTGTGCTCACCCTTCTCAGCACACTCCAGGAGAATCGCTCCCCACGTTCGAAACTCCCGGCGGATTTTCGTGAACAGTCTGATTTCGGCCCCAAACAGCTGCTCCTCCCCTCGCATTGTCCGAGAGATGTCTTGGTTAAAGAGTTTGATCAACTGTAATGAATTCAAGAACAAGCAGGCAATGTAGCAAACTTTCACTTCTTCAGACTAATTGGTGTATGTTAAGCAAATTAAAGCTGGGACACGGTTCATGTGCAACATCCTTTCCTTACATCTTTCATGCTCTCAGCTCCTGGCTTTTTTAGCTTTGGATTTTTATTTTTTTTTCAAACCGTCACAGATAGAGGAGAGCAAACTTGATACTCTTTCTTCCCTCCCACCGTAGACTTTTAGAACCATTTACCAAATTCTAATTGACCAGACCTGTATGAAGTCTTCGAGGACTGACGAGCCTTCACAAGCACCTCTGCTGCCCACCAAAGGCTTACTGTGAGGGATTAACTCCCCAAGATGAGACAACTTAGAGGGACTTGCAAACCATACCAGGAATACACTTGAACTTACAAGTGCTGTAAACAATGAAAACCCTCCGAAGGGTTGAGCAGGCAGGAGGGTAAGTTTTCCCTCTCTGAGGTGCTTGATTTTGACCAACCAACTGAGTTGTTTCATTTTCTTTTCACATAATCACAGGGGAAAAAAATTGCTAGAACAGGCCACGAGCTCCTCTGGTCCATTCTTTTTGCAGGTGTGGTGTATTCCTGACAGAGGTTTGTCCGTGTTACTCTCAAAGCATTTCAGTGACGGACATCACAAACTTCCTGGCGGTCCATGCTGATGTTTTGATACCTTTTTCTACCTCCTCGCCCTGCTCCCTGACCAAACTAATACTGATACTTACATCTGTGAGGAAAATCAGCTTCTCAGACTCTGTTTTGGGCGTGCCTCTATTGTACCTTTGTAGGTCATGCAACGTTTTATGGAGGGTCTCACGTATTTGGCACTCCAGTGTTGGCAAAGTTTTCTGGGGAGTAGACAGTAAAGGGCATTGACACAGGTTGAACATGTCTGGCTTATTTTCTGTACGTTTAAATAAAGAAATTTTGTTTTTTTTCCTCCTTTGAGACTGAATCTAGAGGTTCCCTATATTTTAGCATCTTCCCTTAGTGGAATAAAATACATTACTCACAGACAAATATATATAAAATAAAAACACCAATGTACTTGCAGTAGTATAGTAGTATAATAGAACAATTACATCTGACAAGAGATTTTGAAGACATTTTCCGTTAAATGAGTTTCAGTAAATGTGTTTCAGTAAGCTGATGGCAGTAACTTGTCACCCAGGTGATCCACACTCCTTATAAACAAAAGGAAATATCATGGCTGCCATTGAAAAGGCAGGAGTTACGAGTCACAAGTAGATGAAATGATCTGCAGCTCAAAAGCAAATCTGAGGACAGAGCGTTGGGGTTTTTTTTACCTCTGACTCTCAGTTCAGCTTGTTGTCAGATCGCCAGATTGAAGGATCATTAAGCACTATCCATGCATAGGAAGCTGCAATCCAACTGCAGTCCATTGCATTCCAAGGCTGAAGGGTTGAACTCATATCTAGGCAGTAAGTGATACAAACAGCTCGGTGTGGCACCTCTGTTACTTACAATGATGTGCTTCACAAGTTCATTTGTGAGCTTCACCGACAGATGAGGGATAGTAGCCTTTCCTTCTTCCATAAGAACACTGCAAAAAAAAAAAGAGGAAAAGGTGGTTTTTGGTAGCAAGCATGTGCAGGGCAAGGAGGCAGCACTGATGCCCTGCTCTATTTTCACTAGTTCTATTGAACAAATTGAGTAAAGTAAGATCCCTCTGAAGAGTGCTGCTACAGATGTGGCAGCAGCTTGGGACTCTCTGGGCACTTTTATTCAAGAGTTGTTTGACAGCTCCTGGCTAAGCAGAGGAAAACGGAGAAGAATCTGAAAACAGCAAATCCTAACAGCAGATGGATGTGCTGCTGTATCATTTCTGCATGTGTGAAGTTCACTGATTCATCTGGCCATCCTCTGTATTATGATTGATTTGCTGCTGACTCATCTCCTGGGCAAACTGTGCCCTCAGTGGCCTTTCTCATGCTGTGTTTCACCACGTGTTCCAGGGAAAAGAAACACTCAAGTGCTTGACTTGAAGCGCTCAGATGCTTAACTCGAATTTTTTGGGGCTATTCTGAACTTCTAAAGTTCATTGCACTTCTCCCAGTATTTTGCATCCAGAAAACATTTCCAAAGTTTATTTGCTACGTAAAAATTCCTCCGTGGAGTTGCTGAAACACAACACTACGCGGGCAATGAGAAATATAACGTATAATTATAATTAACACCCATTTGCAACCCTGAGTTAAATCTCAGCAAATCAACAGGAAGCTTTGAAGTGATTTTAATATGCCTTTAAGTGGGTCTTTTCTGTGAGAGGTACCTGAAATATCTGTGACTCGCAAAAAAGTTCCTCTCCTGCTGGATTGCAGAGGCCAAGGTCACTTTGTTGTGGATGTCCTGCTGCCCACGACACTTCACGATCATGTAACCCTTTTTGAGGGGGATCACCATGTTTTGCATTATTCTGATGATAGACTCTTCAGTTCCTCTGTCCACCAGGTCGGGTTTGGTGAGGATCCCTGTGAAACAACCCAAAGTTAGTCGAGCGCAGAAGTTACAGGTAGGAGATGTGCAGTAGAAACCCCTCCCCACCAAGCAGGAATGCTCTGTACCATGTCTCATAAAGGAATTTTTGTCTTTTTTCTCTCTCCTAGAAAGCTCTCAGTCCCTGGGCTTTGCCCTTTAAGCCACCAGGCCTTTTGCCTTGCAAACCTTTTTTTTAACAGGCAGCAGCAAAGCTTTCCTACCACGGAAGATTTGTAATTTCCAATTATTCATAACATGAATGCCTGCAAGACACAAAACCAAGGGTTTTTTTCTTATTATTCTTAGAGTTACTTAAGGTTTGTAAATAGTTTATTTAGGCTCTTTTCTTTTTTTTTTTTTTCCTCTTCCTCTACTAGCTAATGTCACAGACCTGGTGTGGAATTCAGAACGTCGGTCCTCATGAGAAAAAGAAAACTGCCCGTCTCTTTAACTTGTAGCTTGGAAGTTGTCTCACCTAGTGTCCTTTCTCCGCTGGGATCCACCTCCTGGGCCATTTTCAAGGCTTCTGTTGTTGCAATATCCACATTACACGGCACCACTACCAAATTGATGGTCTCTTTGCAACCAATAATTCTTTTAAGGAGAATTTTGATCTGCAAATGCAATACAGCAGTAGGGAGGTTCAGTGAAATCAGATGCTTGCATGTAGGATGTGACACCATTTCTAGCAATGTGATGTCTGATGACATTAAATGCCACGTATGCTGAGGATGGTATCACATGCTAAAGGATGGCATGGAAACGGGTCAGCAGAGGAATGCAGCCTCTTTTCCTTTGCAAACATCCCTATCCTTATCCAAACAGCTGGCACGAATGAGACCAGATTATTGTCATTCCTGTCTTGACAGCTGTGTAGAGTTTAACCTCTCATGCAAGTAATCTTTCATTATGGAAGTATTAAAGATATTTGATAAATAGCCACATGTAAGAAAATCAGGTTCTGATGTCCAGGTGCACACTCATGGAAAGGAAGCAAGCTAGATTACATTGATAAATCTCAAATTTGTACCTCTGAAAGGAGAACAAGTGCCTGGCTTTTATTTCAGTGGAGTATTTGCAGGGAAACAAAAAAAAGCCAAAAACCAAGTAGCACGTGACATCTAGTTGGCATTGTTTCTATGTTTCAATGCCCAACTAAATGAGTTTCTCATAATTTGTGTTGGTTTGCAACAGCTTCACACAGCTCTATTGTGTTTATTCTGAAGTAAATTCACTATTTTTTTTCCCCCCTGGCTTTTGCTTTTCTACTTCCCACTCGCCCCAGTTTCTGACATGCTACAATGCCATAGGCTCCGTCTTTGAAGTGTGCAGGCAGCTGGGGATGATGGAAATGTTTGGATCATGTCACATCTGCTGCTTTCTTCTGAATACAATAGAAAGATTACTGTCTAACTCTGAAACTAAATTACTCTCCTCCCAGGAAGTAAAGCCCAGACAATCCAATCTTGTCTCATTTTTATTAGGTATGTCTAGTTTAGTTTGGGCTCCTCTTATTCCTATTTAAAGGCGTTTTAGGAGGAGCAGTACACCAGTTCCTGCACATCACCCTCACAGTGGGCCTTGTCCAACTAGTTTTATTTGCATTCCCCAGCATTTCTTCTAAAAGCAGCTGGAGGAAGAGCAGAGATCCCCTCCACTTAAACACTTACTCTGTTTACTTCCAAAAAGGTCTGCTGGGATCCCTCAAAGGATGAGAAAACCCAGGACGGGTCTGATTCTGATGTGCTCTATAAGTAAGGGATGAACTCAGATCTGTTCTCCCTCTTCCAAATACATCCACAGAGCTGGTAAGAGACCAGTTTTTCTGGGATGTGTTTGTCTTCCAGATGTAGCCGAGGGACACGGGGCTGCAGCGTGTCCAGTGACGTGGCCAGGTATGAGGGGGGTTACAGAGGTGACCCCCTGCACAGGTTGGCACATGAGACTGAGTTTTACCTGTTCCCCGATGTCTTTTGGCTGGTCCCCCACGGCCACTCTGGCGATTCCCGGAAGATCAATTAGTGTCAAATCTGGGACATCTGGGGACCGAACCTCTAGGGAAATTAATTCTCCACTAATGGCACCTCTGGGACCAGCCACAACATCCTGGGCTGCAAGGAGAAAAGAGCAAGGCAGCGAATACAAGCTTCAAATGCGCATCAAACCAAAGCTTAACACACCGACTTTGGGAAGTGCCTTTCTACCACCTAAGGTCCTTCTGGGCTTGGCTTTTTCTTTCAGATCCAGCCACACACACAAATCCACTCATGCAAAAATCTAAGGAAATTATTAGGCAGCACATGTGAAATTATTAGGCAGCACATATCCTTTTGGAATATGAGCTGCAATATTTTACAGAGCATATATATTTGTGAGCTCTCGTGTATGGAGACAAAATACACGTAAATAAACCACAGCAAAAGGGATCAGATAAAATATTGGCCAGCTGTAGAAATGCTTCCCCGACAACAGGGCACTCTGTAGGCATTAATTAATCCTTGGATGCCTTGAAAGACAAATAGGTGTTGTTCTATACTCTTCACATTTTGATAGGGAGGTTGGGAGATCAAGTAAACTGTCCAGATCCTGCAAGGCAATAATGCTGGGACGGTGAACAGCACAGAGAAGCAGAGAAAACCCACAGCCATTCTCATGAGAGATTTTCATCTCTGTAATCACCTTGATTAATTCATACCAGTTGCCTTGCCAGTTTTGGAAAGATAAATTGAGAATATCGAAATAATATATTGAAAAGCTAATGAAAAAAAATAGGTATAACGATGTGCAGAGCTGTGCTAGTGAAGGAAATAAGGACAATCCAACTTTCACATTTAAGGCAAGTGTTTACTGCCCTTTGGGTAAGAACAATGATTTCCTACTCAGCATGAAATGCCGTAACAGTAAAGCTGTGACATGGGAAGGACACGGACTGAGGCCATGGTCACAGTACCTGCCAGGACTTCTCCATGCCCTCCACTCTGCCTTCTTGCAATTTTCTCCAAACCTGTAAGATTTCCAGCCAGAGACACCTCGAGCAATCTCTGAGCTTTTGAACTGATGACAGGGACCATTTGGGGCTTTACATGTTTACAGTTTGACAGACAGCCTCCCCAGACCAGGAAACCAGGAGGACACCGAGCAGCTAAGCACACAGCCCGAGCCTTTTATCGCGGGCAAAAATGATCACGGACCTTGTAAGTGGCATCCCTGCCCATGGCGCGGGCATTGGAACTAGATGGTCTTTAAGGTCCCTTCCAACTCAAACCATTCTGTGATCATCATGGATCGTCCTGATTCAGAGGAGACCGAGCGAGCCAAACCCACTCACCTTGTCTGATTGCCCTGTCCACCTCGGAGGGACTCTGGAGCTCCACGACAACATTGCGGTAACAGATTCTCCCCCGCCACGCCTGGCCCTCGGGTAACCTTTTCAGTTTAAGTTCCAGGGGACATCGGGTGACGATACCTGCAGCAGTTCCAAGGACAGAGGTAACTCAGTAGTTGCTGGACATGGTAGATGGCCTTGTACTATGTGACATTGCCAGAGGGGTCTCATCCAACTTGCCACTCTCAGAGTGGGATTGTCACCGGCACTACGTGAGGTCAGCTGTGGCTCTTCCCACTCACGCCTGGTCTTGCAAACCTCCAGAGATGGGAGACTTGCTCTTTGCAGGGTGGTCTGTTTCGGTGCTGCACCTAAATCCTAAGAAATCTTTTCCCCAAGTCCAGCCTCAAAGATTAGAACCTGCAGAACTTATGTGTGAGAATATACACATACACACAGAGCTGAAACGTGAATCTTCTTGAGCTGCAAAGTCTTCCAACAACCCTCTCTGACTTAAAAGATGATTTGTTTTTAAGTAAAAGTCTTCCTATGCTTTTTACAAAAAAAAAAAAAAAGGTATCTGTGAGAAAATATTTTTAAAAAAACCTAAGCCATCCCCTAAAGCAAATTTCAACAGTAGTTTTCCACATGAAACCAATACTCTTTTGCTGGGAAATGCACAGGGTCAGCTACTTTTCAGTGCTTTCATGCTACCTTTCAGTCTGTCCACAGTTTGGGGCAGCTACACTACACTCCTTACTCCTGGTCTCTTGACCAGCCAGAACGTGTGCCTTGTTGGGAGTTACCTCGTGGTGCCTCACTGGCACATCCACTTCTCAGTCACAGTTATCCAATTCTAGATCAAAAAAACCCCCAAAACAAAAACAAAAACCCAAAACAAACAAACAAACAAAAAACAAACCCGGGAAAAAAAAAAATCTATTCCTCATAGCGAAATTCAGCTGAAAACCTGAGGAGGTGAATTCTTACCGTTGCCCCTGGGAAGAGCAACACCAGACAGGGCTTCTAGGACAGAACTTTTCCCAGAGCTCTGGTCTCCAATCACTGCGATCGCAGGCAAGGACAGGTCCTTCTCTATTCCCAGAGCTCTCAGGCTGTCGACGAGATCAATGCAGGGCCTGATCTTTTCCTCATATTGTTTGTTCAGGGTGTGTTCTGCAGCCTGGTGGAGTTAAACTCAGGATGAGTTTTCCCTAATTTTAAAATCAGTCGCTTCCACAACAACGACAACAAAAATCTAGACACCTTTTCCTGCTCTTCATTCTTTAGTAACTAAACTTATTTACTGGCATCAAGCTGTGCTTTATATCACTGTGCATCCCTGCATCTCCGTGTTATAAACAGGTGTCTATAGATACGAAAAAAAATCAGTTGGCTCAATGATCACCCTTAGCAAAAAAACCACCAAATTTTGGAAGCTATCCTTAGAAGGTAAAAAAATAGCAGACCACATTACTGAGTATGCTTTTTTCTTTTTTTTTTTAATAATTGCCATTTTCTTCCACTTATCTACAGTTGTATTGAAACGTGTATGCAAACGAAAATTAGTAATCACAGAATTTAGCACAGAATAGCTTATTAAATCTTTGTTTTGGAGTTTGAAGATACAGTTTTTGCACAGACACCATAAATGTTCTGCTGTAGCATCCTCAACAGGTCCCTAAAAGCCTTTTAGATCATCATGGCTCTTCTTTCTTTACCTCATTTTAGGCTTGGGTAAGGAATGAATATGAGTGGGTTGTGTAACATGACTGATTATTGTCATTTTTTGGTTTTGATACATGTGCCAGACGTTAACACAGGCTCCTCATTTACATGAAAACAAGCCAGATAATTTTCAGCCTTTTATAAAATGGGTCCATCTGCTGTTAAATATGCTCAAATGAAGTATATAAAGATCAGCCTCGGTCTTTTCTGCCTGTTCCCCTCTCCCTGTTCCAGTCTGACTGCTGCATTTAGAAACGCAATTTTGGGATTTTTTTTATGTTTCAGACATATTTTGGGCCAGGCACACTCAAACCTGATTTTTTGAAAAGAGAAACTGAAGTTTCTCTCCATCACTTTTATCCAAGAAAGCCAACTCTAAGAGCATGTGTGTGAAGCAGATTTTTTCTTTCAAGATGAGGAAGACAGCACACTTCACTGGAGGCAGGCACTGAAACCTTACTGGTACCCCCTGACCACTCTCTTCACTATGAAGTTTAATAGCTAGTGACTCCTCAAAAAACTTCATTAACTATGTCACAAACTTAAAACCAGTCTGCTTCCAGTGTCAAATACCTAAGAAGGTTATTATCAAGCTTTCTTTACTTTTCTGTTGAAGGTAGAAGAGCTTCCAGTAAAACCTACCTCAGCTTTTAGGATTTCTGTTCAATATTTGTTGTTGAGGATGACACAGATATGTCACACATTAAATTGGCTTCTAGGCTGAAGCCACCCTTTTCATCCTTTTTTTTTTTTTTTTTTCCAGACCTGCATTGTTTATATGCGCAGATTAATTGCAGGTACCTGTCTTCCTAATTACACAAATGACTGCTTGGCCCTGATCCAAAAGTACTCCTGAGACCTAACAAGTGCAGACTGCCCAAAAAGAGACAAAGAAATTAATTTTGGGGGGCACAAAGAGAACCAAGAGAGTAAGAATGGGGAAGATCTGTGTCCTCTTCTTGCCTTACCTTGTCCTGTCCTCCGGAATCCTCTTTCTCCAAGTCCTTCTTCTCATAGTTAGGCCTCGTATAGAAAATGTTCTCTGACATCTGAGCAGCTTCTTCTTCTGTCTCTGGTGGGAGAGGTACTGCAACAGCTTCTAAAGATTGTTTTAAGAAAGGAAATGCAAACCCTTCTATCTTCGGGGCAGGTTTGGTTCTTTCAGAAGGTGGTTTGAATGTTTTACTCCTTTTATCCATGGCCTGCTGATGTTTTGGGCTACCACGCAGGTTGTCCATAAGTGGTTCACTAAATGGTGGTTACTGCCTGGTCCAGCTTCTGAAATCAAACAATGAGTGGGGTAATGAGTGACTCCAGCCTGAAAGAATGAAATTGCCACAGAAAAAACCCAGTATTTACTTGTGGGGGGCAGGGGGAAGTTACACCATTTTTTTTTTTGCAAAAAGCTGTTTTTCCTCAGTGAAATATTTTGCTGAAGGGCGTCTGGAGAAGCTCAGTCAGTACATGGGAATGGTTGGAGAAAGTGAGAATCCTTAACTTCCCGGGGTCAGGAGTGTTGGGCTGTGGGCTGCACAAGGAGGGTCTACGAGGCTGAGCCACCAGCAGTGAGAGTGGGACACACCAAGCCACATTCTGCTGTGCAGCCAAGTCACCTCTCCTGTGGCAGGGACACTTGTCAGAGGCAAGTCTGACACCTATTTTAGAAGCTCTGTATCTTGGTGCCCTCCTCTATAGCTTAAAACCCTCTCCCCAAAAGCAGACTTTGCTTGACATGATGCTAGAGAAGGGAGACTTTTTATTTTCTCGTTCAACTTTTCTTTATGTAAAAGTTCTGTCTTATTTTCTGTGGGTGACTGAAGAAACTAGAGGCTTTTGATGTGACATTTTCCAGGGAAAGTGATTTCCAGAGAGAGAGATTTAAAGAAAAAAAACCCCATCAGTATTTTTTCAAAGCTTGACGTTCTTTGGCCTCCCTCTGCCAAACCCAGGATCTGTTTAACTCAAACACTTGGGGAAATAAGTTAGGAGAAACACATCTTTGCTTGAAATAACTTCCTGTTTTGTTAATTTCCTTGCTTGAATTAAGTTTACAGGTCTTCTAATTTAAGCAGACGTCAAAATAGGATGATCAGACACAATGTGAGTTATACCTTCAATGTGTAAAACAAGGCTAGACAAAACACCACATGCTGTAGCAGAGCAGTCAAGAGAAGATTCTGGGACAGGCAGGATGCAGTGACTACGTGGATAATTATGATCAGATTTATTGCTAAGACAGTATCCAAATATTGCCAGTGCAGCACCTAGGTAACAGCTCTGTCATCTATTACTGTGGCTTATAGTTAGGTCAGGGTTCTTCCTGTTGAGCCAAAGCTTCAGTGAGACCCTCTTGCTTCCAAAGCGTTGTCTTCGGCCTCGAAGAATTCACAATTACAAAGCAGCAAAGCATCTGTGGAGTTCAAGGAAAGGGAGGAGGCAGGGGCAGCCCTGGGGAAGGGAAATCGTTGGCAGACTTTCAGTGTCATCAGGTCACCCCGGTGTCACGTTTCACGGGTGGATTCTGACCCATTTCAGAAAAGCACTTCAAAATTGCAGCTCTCTTTTTCCCCTCTCCTTTCTTTCATCCGATGTTGTCAGGGCTCAGTACACAAAGAAATGACCACACCCGTGTGGCACAGGAAGGATTGCACCGCCCTACTAACCTTTTCCAGGTCCAGGGGGAGAATAGTTGGATAACCTCAGAAATCCACACGTCCTGGTTCACTCTGCTGCTGCCCGTAGAAACCTTTGTTAGGGTGTGTGTGCACACACCTTCACCCCTCCTAGGTGTGCGTAAGGGTGATAGCTGACTCTTCTCATGAATCCTCAGCCCTCCCCCATCCCTTCCACATCTCCGAGGCAGTGGGATTTGCCCAAAGATAAGCACACCAGGTGGGCATTGCAGGATGTCTGGATGCTTGCATAATTAATTCATTCCAGAGATAGGGGAGCTGAGATTTGTTTGGGATTGCCTTTGGTGCACATCGGCCACCAAAGGGTGTAAAATGATGCTGGAGACTGCACCAACAGGGCAAACCGACCTCCTGAGATTTCAGGGAGCTTCCAGGTCGATTTTCACCCCTTCCCAGCCCCCTCTCTGCCCACCACCCCACTGCCAGTGCGTCCATCAGGGATGCCTGCAGGGTATCTCCACGTATGGACAACACCAGCCCACCTGGATGATAAAAGAAGAAGAAGGAAACACTGAAACAAAAACATTGTGGTCCTGAGCGAGCCAGAGCTAAGATCAGTGGGTGTCTGAAAAGAGCCACAGGGTCAAGCTGGAAAGCTGCTTGAAGCGTGGCTGTTCTCTGCTGGTCTCTGGGGCAGGAAGCACTCACATGGTGGGGTGTGGTGTGTGGGGACATAAAGAAACACCTGCCTGGCTGGAGAGCTGGGACCCAGGTTCTGTACACAGAAGTGGAGCAGTAAAGTTACAAGAGAGTTCTGCCTGGATGAAGTCTGTCCCGCTTCAATTCGTTCACTGCAAATGGTGCAAAGTGAGGGAAATTTTTTTCTGCACCTCCAGTCCCGGTGCTTTTGGACAGGCACGTAAATACCTAAGATCCAGTCAAATGCAGAGATAAAATCCTAAAGTATCCCCTGCCTCCATCCTTTCCTTGAGCTTTCCTTTTAGATTTTTGCCTGCCTGTGTATGGAAACCTCCCCTGGCACAGCAAAGAGCACTGTGCTGCACAGCCACACCTGCACGAAGCACCAACCTGCTGATGGTTCTGAAGAGGAGCTGCCTCGTTTTTCTCCAAAGATCCTGGCTTTGCATCTCAAGATGAAAAAATTCCTTATCAATAAAACCCCTTTTGACCCTAAAGTGCAGGGCTGCGGTGCTGAACCCACACAGCTCTTGCATTTATTCACCCTCTGTCCAGCCAGAGGAGCATATGGACTTCTGGCTGACATACTTCAGGATATTTGGGTAAACCACACAGTCTCTGGGCTGTATGTTTATTAATTCTAGCTGTCTTCTCAGAAAAAGAAAGAGAAAAAGAAGAAGCTTATGATGCTACACATGAATACTGCTGGCTAGATCATGTTGCTGAACACTGCCTCCCTCCCCCAGGACATACTTTAAAACACGTGTTCTGATTTAAATGCCATCTCTCAGTTGTCTCCTTTTAAAGAGGAAATAATACCAATGTCTTTTTTTTTTTTTCCCACCCCAGAAAAGCAACAAATCCTGCTCCTGGCAACCTTGTTTAAACACACTTGTTTTGGACTCCCATGGAGCCTTTTCACATTAAAAGGAATGAAGATAACAGTCAAAAATTGCATTATTATTCTTAGAAGCAGGAAAAAAGGAACTTACCCTTGAAGGTGTCCCGTAGCAAGGAGATGAAGTAACCTTTATGAACTTCTTTGTGAGCTTTTTCATTTACAGGCTCCACCTACAGACAGTGACAAGAATCAGGAGAAACGAAACCAGTTCTCACACGAGGAATAGTTTCCTTCTGTGGAAAATGACCAGGCTTTCCTTTTCAAAATACAGAGTTGCCATGAGTCGGCACCTCTTGCTAACCTTGCACCCGGAGTTATCCTTACACCTCAGTCGTGTTCGGGGTGGAGACCTCACAGCCAGAAGTTCACAGAACCACAGAATCTGGTTTGGGTTGGAAGGGACATAGAAGATCATCCAGTCCCAACCCCACTGCACGGGCAGGGACACCTGCCACTATCCCAGGTTGCTCCAAGCGCCATCCAACCTGATCCTGGACACTTCCAGGGATGGGGCAGCCGCTGCTTCTCTGGGCAACCACCACCACCACCCTCACAGGGAAGAATTTCATAAAATCATAGAATCAGACGGGTTGGAAAGGACCTCTGAGATCATCAAGTCCAACCCTTGATCCAACACCACTGCGGTTCCCAGACTATGGCACTCAGTGCCACGTCCAGCCTCATCTTGAAAACCTCCAGGGATGGAGAATCCACCACTTCCCTGGGCAGCCCATTCCAATGGCTGATTACCCTCTTTGTAAAGAATTTCTTTCTAATATCTAACCTAATTTCTTCCTGATATCCAATTTAAACCTTTTCTCTTTCAGTTTAAAGCCATTCCCCCTTGTCCTATTACACGTCCCTGTAAAAAGTCCCTCTCCAGTCTTCTCTCTAAAGCCTCACAGAAGAGCACCCCCACCTCTGTACTGCTATTCAGGGGCTGAGACCCAGGTGAAACTAAGTTTGATTGAAGGTGAAGTTAAGCTTAGTGAATTGTGAGTTATTAATCAATCACTGTCTTTCTAGCCTTTAGGATATTTAGCACTAACGCAGCAAATGCATTTATGGACAGCAGTTCTGAGTCTGTTACAGCTGTCACCTGAGTAAACAATTTTCGACCTTGTGAAACTGTGTCCAGGAAAGTCCTTGGAGGGGCTCTGTCAGACAAACGCCAAATCCATACTCTCGAGGTGACAGTTTCATGATAGCTCAAGGAACAGTGATGCAACGGGTTGGTGTTTCTCCCTTTCAGTTCTCTGTATGCCAACTTTCCTCCTGCTGTTTGGTGAACAGGAGAAATGGAACTCCTCTCAACGCAGCTCCTCCCCTCTTGGCTGTACTACGTGATAGGGTGCCAGAGGCAAGTGGCAGAGGTGCTTGGCTGAGGTACTACTGCCCTTGAGCAAAAACCCCCTTTTCCTACCCCAAAAAGTCAGCTCACTGAGTTTGCTCACTCCCACCTGGGGTGAAATCTGCTGGTCCCAGAGGAGCCCAGGCAAGCTGCTGTGCCCCAATCCCACCAGTCTTGCCCTCTGGGAATGCTGGTCCTGTGCCCTCCAGGGGACCCTTTCAGCCTTCTCATCCCTTCATGCAAAAAACAAGTGGGTGAGGGCCCCCTCCACAGGAAAGGGAGTATTTTTTCCACCTCACAGTGAGCCTTTCCAGCCCAGCCAGGGTGGCAAACTGTGCCACCACTCCCCTGGGCTGAGCCAGGGCTGCCAGAGGCTGCAGGGTATGGCTGAGGTTGTTGACTATGGGTGAGAGAATGCAAAGTGACACACTGTTTCTCAAATCCTTGTACTGTTTTCTCAGTCACTGGGTCAGGATGCTCTCTTTTCTGCTGGCTTTGCTCTCCTCCCTCTTTTTTTTCTTTTCTTTTCTTTTT